>CM045760.1:5042507-5263498 GCA_025200525.1 Camellia lanceoleosa
TATAAGCCTCCTCCAAAAAGCATCATCTAATGAGTCACGGGAATTTTTGATGAAAGATATTTACAATTAAGTGGTACCCTCTTAATCTTGGATTAGCATTTGCTTAAGCGGCAATATGGAAAAAAAAAGACTAGGTGAATCATTCAGATAAGCACTGTTGTGCGATGAACCAAACGAGTCTGCAAAACCTATTGCTTGCTTGCTTGCTTACGCTTCAGTAGTGGTAAAAAATTTGCAATTGGTGTTGTGTCTTATTAAGACTTTGTTGTGTCTTCTGTTATTTTGCCATCACCTAGTTGGTTGTGTAATGACTTTGGAGTTGACTAACCTATATGTCATGATTCATTTCTTTATTTCCTAGCTTTTATTGGTAGTATTTGGTTTTTCTTTTGGGCAGTGGTGGGTGGGGATGAGGGTTATCCATTGCACGGTGGGAATGTTGCTTTGAGGTTGAGCCCAACTAAGAGGACTCCCTTGCATGGCCGTCCCTCAAATTGTGGTTGCTGTTACTCCACGGAAACAAAAAGCAGCTGTTACATGTACTGTTAAAATTGGTGTTAAGTGATGGTTTTAGAAGAGCCTGTACTGTTACAGGCTGGTTTTACGGCGCCAATTGAAACCCTCCCACGCTAAACCGGCTGATACATGTTACTTTTAACTGTTGTTTACTATGTACCAGTCCGGTTCTATAACTGTAACATAATGACACCGATTAGAGGGATTGCTAACTCAATTTTTGTGAGCTTTACAATTCTCATTACGTAATGACATTATCAATGGTGGTGAAGATAACATTAAAAGCGACTGCACAACACCCACCTACACATTTGTTGCCAAGGATGACATTGTCCACTGAGCTGTGATTTTCAAGCTGAAATCCAAATCTACTGGTGTGCTTGACATATTGGGGCGAGGGGTGGTTGGCCCATTATAGTAGTTTCCAATTCAAGTTGAATTGAACTGAGATATCTAAATTGGTCTGGATTTAAGGTCTGTAGGCCTAATGGCACTGTACCATTATATGTAATGGTCTGGCCTATACTTCTGTGCATCTATATACATGGATTTATCGAGTACATGCAATTGAATTGACAAATTCATAGGTAGTATTAACCATTGTAAGCAACACTTGATTATCTCATATTTTGGTATTTCTTCACTTGCGTGTTATTTCTTAATTTTCTATATATTTATAATTGAGGGGAAAGATCACTATCTCTGTATCTTTGTAAGATGTTACAAACTAAGCTTATTGATGGTTGCAGCTAAAAGGAATCCAAAGAAAGTTAGGGTTCATTTGGGGAAGAATATTTTTAGCTCGACTTTTAGCTTTTTAACTAATTTAACTTTGAAATTAGCTCTATTTGAAAAGAATATTTTGACTATTTAAATTTTTTTTTGTTTTTATGAGAGAGAAAAAAAAAAAAATGGAAATGATTATGTTTTAGATGTAATATTTGTCTTATTAATTTATTTAGGCTGATTTTATTCTTTTGTACTTTCTTGAGTCGAACTCACTTCCAACCATGTTGCTTAAGCCTTGATAGCTTAGTTGTGGAGGCATTATTAGCGATTGTGAAAGAAGATGGATTATTGTGTTTTGCAGGAACATTTTGGTATTACCTCAAAGCATAATAGCCGAATTTTTGGGCTTTGAGGCTTAGTTGTGGAGGCATTATTAGCGTTGCCCAAGAAGATGGATTGTGTGTTTTTACAGGGAACATTTTGGTATTACCTCAAAAGCATAATAGCTGAGTTTTGGAGCTTTGAGCGATGGATTAAAGCTAGCGTTGCGGATTGGCAGAATTTAAGTAAAAATAAGATGCAATGTTGTTTACAACAGTTGGGGTATGCAGGGAGTCACTAAAAAGATCACCATCTTGAACATAAAAACTCGTTGGAACAGCTGACAGTATCGATAATTAGTTATATTTATCATTAGAAGCTAATGGATGCTTGGCTATGATGATGCTTTCAGGGTGAAATATCCATGACTTTGTAATTTATATGAATTTCTTTTTCATCTATGTAAGTTTCAGTTTAAACAAAAAAAAATATATATATATATATATAAAGAAAAGAAAAGAAAAAGTGGAGAAAGCCAAAAAGAGAATAATTGATAAGATAGAGCATGGTGCAAGATGGTCTGTCCTTCATGGTCCCTACGAACTTAATGCGGCCCCCATTTGGAGCAATAGTAGCACCCATTCATGCTATATAAGAATGATAATAGAGAGAATATTTATATACCCACTATCATATTTGTAAAATTTGTAATCTTTTTTATTTTATTTTTATTTTAAGTTCTAATATTATTAAGATTCAACCCATCTACTTCAATTCTTAGTGTAAAATTACAAACGATTCACATTTGCAATCATCGATTATATATATATATATATATAGACACTTAACAAATAAGAACCACAATTGTACTGAATGGATGTATGAGGAAGGCAGGCATGTAAAAATGATTGTGAATTAATAACATTAAATCTAAAAAGGCAGGAAGGACTGTGGGGGATCTGCCATTTCAACATCAGGCAATTATTTTTAAGGAAACATATGTATTGTCCTACCCAAATGACACACTAAATCTTTTAGGAAACATATGCATTGTCCTAGGAAAATGACTAATGAACTAATGCATCCCCTGCAGAGAGAGAGAGAGAGAGAGAGAGTCATAATACTTTCTGAACCCCTAATAATGGTCCTTTATTGAGTAGCTGAATTAATAGATGATGTAATTTTTTATTTGTTGAGAATTTTATGTACACAATGCCATAGTTATAAGTATATTTTAAACTACTTAATTGACTAAGTGGAAGAAAAAATTGATCGTATCCATCTATTTTTGTAGCCTTGCATACACATGCCATCATGGTGCTCTCAAACCATTGAATAATTTTTTGCTTAAAGAATCTATTCAATACTACATGGAGATGATCCAAATGCTTTTTATTCAACATCATTCTTAAAATTGTTTTTTTAGTGTTTGTTTTTGGGTACAAATATCAAAATTATATTGAGTTATATAAATTTCATATAATTATAATATTCAACTCACTTTTCATAATTAATTTGTTAGGTTTTTTTTTTTCAGATGAGAGAGTTAATTTGTTAGTTGTACAGATAGAAAACTAATGATATCATCTATGTACACTCAAATATATATATATATATATAATCCATATATTTATTCATAATTTGTATTAATTTTAGTTATTTTAACCTAATAAAGGGTAATCAATGTAATTATACTGAGCTTGTGCGACTTGCGTATATTTTCTAAACCTAAGAGGTAATCAATGTAATTTATCCTAGTCAAAATATGTGGAAGGATTTCATTATAAATTTTACCTAATAAAAAATAAAAGTGAAGTGTCTATACTTTGTATAACAATAGAGACAATTACTACAGTGATTAATTTGTCAGTAATAAATTAATACAAAATTTATAATTTTAATTATTAATATTTATAATATTTTTCACTTTTTAATAATTATTTTTTTCTAATATCACTGTCAAGTTGTTTCTCCATAAAAAATAAAATGACTTATGAATTTACCTAATAAAAATAAAAAGTGAAGTGTTTATACTTTGTATAAAAATAAGGTGAGTATAAAGGACTTCCGGGTGCTGCTGTGTCTTTAAGGCATAATAGCTTGCCGTGTCCCTTTGTGGGAGTTCATCTGAATGTTTTTGATGTCTGAATCATTCATATTATAAGGTTAATCGAGAATATTTTATGTACTTAAAAAATTAAATTAATCGGATATTCATAACCCATGATTAGATCTTAATTATTTTAAAAATTTATAAAAGTTATGTTAACCGTTAATTTTATAAAAACAAATGTGTTTTGGTTATAGAGTTTGATATCAATCGAAACGATTTTTTACATCGATAATTTACTCGAATTTACTGATATAAATGATTAGATTATCGAAGAGGCTCGAGATAACACTCTACAAGGAAGTACAACAGCAGAATCCTAGATCCAAGTATATAACACCACCACTTCGTTCTTTTTTTTAAAAAAAAAAAAATTGGTTCTCGTAGGGAACAATGGAAGCTAGCTAGTAAACATGCGTTGAAGATAACTTTTGCCATCATATCAACGGTACCACGAAAATGATGGCACAATCTATTGCTACAGCAAGAATTTGCTTATCTCCATTTCATTAGTGGAAAAAGTACATGCCATCATTAATCTTTATTAACATCAACAACTTTATATTTCACTTCTGAAAAGCATACATTAGCTACAGGGTAAAACAAATAAAATAAAATCTAAAACACAAAACTCATCGTAGTATTGAATATAGAATGTATATGAAGAAAAAAATATTTTAAAAGTGAACCTCACTAATAAATGTTGTAAATTCTTGTCCTTTTAAAAGTACTACATGTGAGGTTCTATAATTAATTTTGGTGCTCATAACAAAATTGATTTAAAAAAAAAAACAACAACAACAACAACGAAGAAGAAGAAGAAGAAGAAAGAAGAAAGAAAATATTATGTCAAATTCTACAATTAACTTTTGTGTTGGTAGTAGAATTGATTAAAAAGATAAAAAGTCTAATGACCATATGATTAGTTAAATCTCAATGAGCATGATTCATGGGATATACCACATTCATATGCTAGGTGTAGGTGGTGGGTGAATTTCATAATAAAAGTGTGAGAATAAGCAAGTTCACCAAACTATAGAGACAAGCACACCAATGTTTGCCAAATCATAACACATTAATCAGAAAATTCTTCAATTAGGAGCTCTCTATTGCTTCATCTATCATGATCCTTATCTACAAAATCATCATTATTGGTATGAAAATCTATCCACCTCAATAATTAGGGTGAGGACATTCATGATTATCGCCTATCTCTTTCTTACTTTGTATAAATTGAATTTGCTTTTTGTATGTGGTTGTAAAGTATATGTACACTTAAATTGCAAATAAGATAAGCTAAAAAATGTCTGAAAGTGCTGAGTTTGACTTGTAACATTATTAGAACTCGAGGTTGACTCTGTGTTCAAAATTAAAACTAAAATCACGTTATTAAATATAATATAAGTATTTATTTTATTTTGTTATACATAATAGTATATTTTATATTATTATTTATCTTCTGTTTAAAGAAAAAAGAAATGTCCTTATAGAGTTTTTTGTTTCACATGTAAAGCGAAGATAGGAATATTTAATAATAAAAATAACTTAACAATGAGTGTTGAACCACTAACAATCAGTACCCTTATTGGACTCCTATTCCAAGAAATTTATAGTGATTGAGTCGAGTTTATTTTAACTTGAACTTGATTCGAGTATTAATTGGGCTTGAATTTAGCCTCAAAGTCTATTCAAATAGACAATAAATGAGCTAAGCTCATGCTCTCTATTACAACCAAGTAATGTTGATACAAATTTTGAATGTCAGTGCAATCAAAGAAAACTTCACAAAAACAACCGAGCAGGATTGATAAATTTTTACAATACCATAAGTTTATTTCATTTATATTTTTATAAATTAAAAAAAGAAAAAAAAATGAGACTAATGTGGTACTTCATGACCATCCACCAATAGTACTAGAAAAAATCAAACAAAAAAACAAAACATATTTACAGGCTTTGCACCTGAATGCTGACACAACCATCTCTATTTTCAAGTGGTCCTTAGTCGTTCCTCCTAAAACCCAAATTTAAATTAACATTATCCTTCTAATCTATATGATATAACTTTGTCAAATAATAATTAAACATGCATACGTATGTGAAATATATAGTTAAACTATCATTGTTCTCAATTCTCAACTAAAAGTTATGCATTAATACAATCACCTAGCGAGGAATAAATATTAAATGCAATGATGATATTGTTAAGTTATTAATTTTTAAATGTGTAATTTAGTCCCGCACATGAAGAGACAAGCAGGAGAATCAAATAGAAGGAGAAACAAATAACCAAGCGAGAGAAAAAGAAACAAAATGGAGACAAAATACCAAAATGCCAGCGGAGATATTTGAATGCAAGACATCTCTCAACATGTGCTACGATATTATGTTACATTATCAATTTTTTGAAAAACTTTAATTTTTAGAAAATAAGCTCAACAATGTATATCAAGCATCCAACATATATCATTTTTCTATGATGTTATTAGCCAATAAAAATCAAATGAAATTGACTCGGCAATAAGGTTTGTCCATTGTGACTCGAGCATCATGGGTTCAAAACTATGAAAATCTTCTCTTCGCATAAGATAAAATTGTTAACATCGAGATCCTCTTGATTCCCGATTGAATCTCATGCATTGAGACAAAAGCGCCCTTTAAATGGAATTGGATGCACACTCTTTGCCACCCACTAATTCAACCACATAGTGGGTTGTTTGGTCTTGACTTGCCCACAGTTGAAAACTAGAAACTAAAAACACTTTTTCTCTTATTTTTAATTAATCTACTTTTTACAATTTATTTAAATTATTTCTAAAGTCACTTGATATTCACAGCTTACAAAGATTAAAAAACAACATAATAATGAGATTGAAGCAGACGTATAAACCGAGTTAAGAAAGACCAATATTTTTGAACTTGCATTGTTCCTTATCCAAACATAGAGTCACCTTGTTTTGTTTGTAGTGATTGGGCTCATTTTCAAGGTCTCCATCGTTGTCCAGGGCTTCAGGCAAGCTCAGACCCAGAGATGGCCTTTGCGACTTTGATGGACACTAATCTTAAAATTATTTGCACACACATGTAGGAGGGATGTCTTTATCTATTCAATGTAAGTCTAGAAATACATAAATCGGTCCACGAAACAAATTTTGAAAAATCTAAAATGTTCATGTATATACGTGTTTCATTTTGTGTTTGGTTTATATGTTTATGGCGATTAGCATTGGCATTTTTACGAGTAAGAACCTAAAAGCAATATTATTTGCACCATTTTTAGAGACTTTGGAGTCTAGAGATGATGTAGATGTTGTTGCCATCCTTACGTTTGCATTTATACCTTTGTCTTAGATTTTGGTGTGGCTGTAATTGTCAATTCATA
Source organism: Camellia lanceoleosa (assembly GCA_025200525.1). Taxonomy (NCBI): domain Eukaryota; kingdom Viridiplantae; phylum Streptophyta; class Magnoliopsida; order Ericales; family Theaceae; genus Camellia; species Camellia lanceoleosa. Next base: position 5,049,566 of record CM045760.1, read on the forward strand.
AAAGTTGATCACAACAATGTTGCAAGTGTGTTATGAATTATGATGGTAAACGATACAAAAATGAATACATATAGAGGTATCCAAATTCCTTCCATTGGTGGACTCAAAAGTTGTGCGGGGGGGGTTAAGATAAAATTATTAGATTTTTAAGGGCCTAAAATAAGATTTATATAAATTTTTGGGGTTAAAATGCTAATTGTTATTATTTGTTATAAATACTCAAATATAAGATTTATGTAGATTTGGGGGTTCAAATGTTTTTTTTTTTTTAATAAATACTTAAAATTGCATAAACTAATGAGAATTTGTTAACTTTGGGAGGATTAGTAAAATACACAAATTTAGAGGCAAGTAAAATGCTAAAAGATTTCATATAAATATTTAAAATTGCACGAGACTAATGAAAATTTTATGAAATTTATAGGGGACGTGGTCCCCGCATGTCCCCTAAATATGTATGCCATTATTTCCAATCGATCAAAATTGACTTGAGAGACTACGCGGTCAAACTAAGCTCACAAGGATGGTTAAATAGACCTTAGGGTTTAGGGTATGGTCAGCCTAGATTTTACACAGTAGCCAAGCTGATCTCATAAAATTGCTGGGCCTAGGAAGAAAATTAAGGAAATTATTTTGTCCATAACCCTCATAACCCAAGTGATAACTCCGATGTAAATAGTTCAAAACCATCAAGTGAAACATAGAAATTTTGCACTGCACAATTCTTTTCTTTGTGATCATCTTTCAAAGAGGCGGAATGAGGAGAATTATAGAATGATTTGTTACCTATGCCTAGATTGTGGAATAAATAGAAAATTTATTATTTTGGACAACGTAAAATTTACATCAACAATAGTCATAGTCATAAATAAAATGGTTATACTAGAATACAATTTTTTTTATTAATATAATCTCTATGATTAGTGAAGAGTTATCGTGATCTTGCTCTAAACAAATTTACACAAATATTTGTAAGGTAAAAGTTATTATATTTTTTGTCTTTATTCTATAAAATTACAATAAAGTCCTCATTTCTCTCACTATTTAGAGTTAATTTGTACAATAAAATAAATAAATAAATAAATTGTTGTAGTATAATATGGAAGGTTGAATAGTATTTAAGTAACATCCATATGTATTTATAATAATAGGGAATAGAAAGCAAACCATGAGAGAAGAAACAAAAGGAGAAGGGACCAGTTAGAAAATAGATTAATTAGGATATAGTAACAAAGATTTAAATCAAGTGAAAGAGACCTAACCTATTGCATTGTAAACAGAAGAGAAGATGATGTGAAAGCCAATTTAGAATCTAAGAAATTTAAATAGCCTGTTGACACCAAGTTGACACGACATTTTGTCCTTTTAGAGTGGGTCCAAATCTTAAGAATGCTAAATGCTGTGGAACTCTCTGATTGATCCAAATTAATTATTTATTCATTATGAGGTATATCTAGGTCAATGGGAGTTTAATTAACTGAGGTGATTTCACTCAACAAACTACCTCCTTTTTTGGGTGAATAAACTACCTCCTTTTCATCGTTCAAAAAAAAAAAAAAAAAAAAAACTACCTCCTTTTTTTTTTCAAGAAGCAGTACTCAATGAAAGTCTAATATCATAGGTTTCACGCTATTAATTCAATGAGAAATGATTTAGCACGCTAAAGTGAAGGTATTAATGTCAGCTCTAATAAATTGATAATGTAAGAAAAATAAATAAATAAAGGTTAAATTATTACATTAGTAGTGGAGTCTATATAGTACCACGTCATTAATAACATATTAGTGGTGTTAAATTAGTGATTTGAAACATTTTTTTAATTCAACTATCAATTACTAGACAAAAACTCATAGTTTCAATACGAGTTACAAAATTAAAATTATGTTCACATATCAACTATTAAATTAAAGGACAAATTAACAAAGTATGACATACATATATATATATTTTTAAATACATAAAATTAATCACAAAACACTTGTCTTTCAATTTTAATCAAAAAATTAAAAATTATTACAATTATATCATTCTTTTTATTTTTTTTATAAAAATTTAAAAATTATTAAAATAATATATTTGAAAACAAGACGTTAGACAGGGTGAGGTTTCACAATATAGATCACTGTGAGCTCACACTATATGTGTTTGAACAATCAACAAGCTCGACAGTAACAATTCACCCAAACTTGAGTAAAAATGGAATGGGGGTCACTGCTAGGGTCGTGCATAATATCGTTAAAATCATCGAAATCGTCAAAATCGTATGGGCTGCATTGTTAAGGAAAATTTGTTATTATTTATCAATCGAACCGTCGATTTTTTGTAAGAAAAATAATAAATTTTAGTAACACTTTTATTAATCCGTCGGTTTCTATTTTTCTTCCAACCCGTACCAACCCGCACCGCTATTAAATCATATTTTATAAGATTCTAAAAAAAAATAATTATTTAAGTTTACTTCTTGGTCTATACCTTAGAAAATAGTATTACATTACTGCTCAAGGGAAATTCAAGATGTCGGTGTCAAAATAAAGTTGGATTCAATTCACTTTTCAATCCTTTTTTTTTTTTTTAACGGCCATGTTGCAAACTTGCATAACTCACTTTTCAATCTAAATATTTTCAACGATAAACATTTTCAATATATTGTAAACCACGAATGATATTAATTTTATGTATTGTATTTGATCATTGTAGCTTCGAGAATCTTGTAATGGTGATAGCATAGTCGTTGATATTATCATGTTGTTTGCTACACTTATTTGCATCGAATAAAGTTTATGATACTTAACACCACGGTATCCCTTATTTTTTTTTTTCTCTTTGATTTAAGGTTTGTAAATTGAATTATATTTTTTATAAACCGCCAATCCGCCCTAAAGCGCCAAAACCGTCGTCATTATTTGCCAACCGAACACGCCGGTTTTGATAAGAAAAATGGCAAATTCTAGTGACACTTTTATCAATCTACCACCCGCCATACGGTTTCTACTTTTCTCTCAAACCTCACCGCCCGTCGCGTCCACCCCTAGTCAACTATCCTTTCTTGTGACCTTTCCAAATATGCCACCTATGGTGTCTTAAGCGACAACGTTTAACTTTTTTTTTTTTTTTTTTAAATTATGTTCTCAATTGTCCCTCTTTCTTGTGGTGTTGTTTGAATAATGTATATTTTTTCTTTTCAATTAGGTTATGTCACAATCTTTGTTTACTTCTTTTTTAAAATTTTTTAAAGTTATCTTTTCAATCTATATTGCTTGCATTTGAAAAAATAAAATTGTTTAATTTTTCTTGTTCCCAATTAAAACAATGTAATTTTTTATTTATTATTTTAGAGTTAATCTACTAAACCAAAATAAAAAGGTATACTAATATTTCTTAACGTTTGATGGGAATATATGAACATCCGAAAATTTTCAATATATTATAGATACTCCTTAAACATTTGAAATTATATCAAAAACATTTTCGACATTTAATTAAGTGCATAAATACTCTTATCATTTAACAAATGCATGAACACCCTTAATATTTTTGAAAAGATCACATACACTTCTTTTAACTTAAATAAATATATATGATAATATTATTAAATTATTTATGTGTATTTCTATATATGAATACATATAAAATTATTTGGATAATTATATATATATATATATATGTGGGGAAGTGGTTTTGGAAATACTCTTGAGATCTCGGGAGGCGCTCTTGATACTCGCTAGTCACTGCAAACACAAATACTCCGATCGGGGTGCAGGATTAGCACTCAAGCCAGGCAAGTTAATTTTTCTACTCAAGAAAGCTTGTTTACTTAATTTAGTGAAGTGTTTCTTTTCTTACATACCTTTCTAAATCAAAGCTCGTATTTATATTCATTCTTCGACCTCGAACCGGTGCCCACCTTTTACTTATTATCCTTTTGTTTATTCAACATAAATCTCTCCGTTTATTAAGCGATCTCGGTATATTCGGCATCTTAGTTGATTAGTGCAAGCGAGCAGGTCTCGACTTATGGGATATACCTTCTTCCTCTTCTATTTAATAAACTCCCACAATTGCCCCCAAGTATTCTCCCCAACATCTGTTGGAGTGTGGTTCGGTCTGAATACTCAACCAAAATTTTGGCAATTGAGCCCACACAATATTTGTCTAAGTGCACCCCCTTTTGGTTGTCGTACCGACTTCCCGTCTCTTCGTACATACCTATTCATTGTGATTTTAAAGATTGGCGTCCCTTCGGATTCACATTTCACAATACTGGTCACTAGGTTGCCTTTTGGATCATTCTTGCAATTTTGTCTCCTCCAATATCTTCTTCTTCCTCTGTAAGTTTTCCAATTCTTTGCTTTGAGCAGTATTCCCATTTTATTCTTTGGCATATCTGTGTCAACTTTAGGACATGGCGAAATATTTGAAAGACCTCCTTTCATCAAATCGAATTGCTGATTTTAGACGCCATTTCTCTATTCACGATGGCGTCATGCATAAGCTTTTGGCGACGGCACCCTTGACTTATGGAGAGGAGGGCGAAACCTCAATCGTCTTTCCTCTTTTGTCAATCGCGGAGGTAGAGTCAGCTTCCCTTGCACCCGTTTCTTAGAGTACGCCCGCCATTGGGATTTAATCCTTCTCAACCTAATGTGAATTTCTTTAGAATTATAATGGGGATTGTAGCGTTGAATAAATGCATGTGGAATTAACCTTGGCATTAAGCTATGTCCTTGCTATGCCTTGGCTAAGTCCTCCGTAAAGCAAGGCGTTATTTCATAGAGCTAAGGACACCGACCATCTAATCACTATGCTTTCGGCTCACGGGAAGCGAATTAATAGCGTTATGGTCGTTGTCGAGAATGGCTGGAATTTGGCGAAGAGGAAGATCGTGTCGACCTATTCCTAAAGCGGAGGCGAGCGGTCATTGAGTATCTCCTTGTTTTTGTCATGTGTTCATTTTTATTGTAGAACCTATTTCATTGAAATCTTACGACTTCGTTTCGTGCAGGGAGGGGATTGAGAAAGGTATTACCTTCAACCCACCTCGTCACCCTTTCCGTCTCGAATCATTGCTCTTAGGTATTTGCCGAAGTCTTGAAGCAGGGGAGGCGGCTTACATTACGCTTTGTTACGAACCGACATACACAACCTTCTCGGCGGAAAACATACCGATTCAAGGGTGAAGATTCCCTTCTTGCTCTTATTACATCGACTTCAAAAACTTGGCGGATAGGCTTTGAAAGTCCGGTTATTAGGCGAGCGAGTGGTGATATCGTCGAATCCGATCAATTCGAGGCCGAGTTTGAGGAGGTATTGGATTCCGCCGCTCCTCTATTTACGTCGGGACCAGGGAATCTTCCTTCTGCCGATGTTTTTCGACACACAGAGGATCTTCCTGTCGCAGATTCCGCGGATATGGCGGGATTGAGTCTGACAAAGCTTGCCAAAAAGGCGAATGCGGAGAGGTTAGCCCTTGGCGAAGGGCCTTTCGTTTGAGATCCGCTGCCACGAATCTCAACTTCCCATTTGTTGCCAAATCTGAGTCTTTGGGGTTCTAGAGGCGGAAAAAGATCGGGATGCGAATCTCCGTTAGTCGGGAAAGTCGGCCAAAAGTTGATGAAAAATACTGCGACCTTAAAACGGCTCGAACGAACAAGGTGGTGGCGTCCTCGATTAGAGGGGTCTAGTAAGAAATTATTCCTTTTGTCATTAAATCTAATGGTAAAGGACATGCGGTTCCCTCTAACCGCTAACCAAAGATCTGGTCGCATTCGGTGTGGCTACTTAGTGTCATTGCCATCGATATCGAGGCTTTCGGGTGGAACCAGATATGAATCTTGACATTGGCATATAATCGGCACTCCTAGTACGTATTCTGACTTTTCTCCACCTCATCCAAGTACTGTTAGGGTTAAGTTTTTTGGGTTCTTTTTGCGAATGTCGGCGGATGGTCGACATGGACGTCGGCAACTCAGCGTCAAAGAGATTGGCCGCCCTCTGAAAGCAAGTAGAGGGCGGAGGAAGGGCGAGGATCTGACTTTGAGGCGAACAAGGAGGCTTCTCGAGGCCGAGGGCGAAAAACTCGTACAGATCAATCCGGCGAATGGCCAGAAAGAGGCGGAAACGAGAAGCAGCTGTGGGATTGTCGAAGCGGTTTCGGCTGGAGAGCTAAGTTAGCGTCGTGGTAAGGCTTCTTGATGGCCAAGCGGGAAGATCTTTGGGCTCGTCGAATATGTGGACCAGTCTCGCCAGCAGAGTTCAAGCATGGTGGCACAAAGCCCTTTGTTGGAGTTTCAGCGACTATACCGATTGCGTATGAGCAAGTGGATGTCGAGCCGTTGAAGACTGATTCCGAAGGCTGAGCTGGGCGAATGACTTAGGATTTCACAAATGCATTAGGATTTCACAAATGTATTAGGAACTTACAAATGTATTAGGATTTACAAATGTATTGTTAAGCTTTGTCAGACATTTTTGTGTGGGCTTATAGCTTATTGATTTTGTGTTGATTTTGTATATATAAAATGTCGCGAGCCGAATATATTAATAAATCTTGACATTTTTGTGCGGGCTTATGGCTTATTGATTTTCTACATATAAAATGTCGAGAGCCGAATATATTAATGAATCTACCCTTGCCTTGGCCAGGGCGCGAGCGAGGGACCGAATGAGCCGATGGCTCTGAATCGAGGGCTAGGTAAGGCATAAATTACTCGGCGTTATTGGTTGAAAATATAGCCGTCTAAGTTGATGAATCTAGCCCTTGCCCCAGCGATAGCGCTTGAAATAAAGCCTAATAGATTAATGAATCTGCCCTTACCTTGGCCAGGGCGCGAGCGAGGGACCGAATGAGCCGATGGCTCTGAATCGAGGGCTGGGTAAGGCATAAATTACTCGGCGTTATTGGTTGAAAATATAGCCGTCTAAGTTGATGAATCTAGTCCTTGCCCCGATGGCGAAATAAAGCCTAATAGATTAATGAATCTGCCCTTGTCTTGGCCAGGGCGCGAGCGAGGGACCGAATGAGCCGATGGCTCTGAATCGAGGGCTGGGTAAGGCATAAATTACTCGGCGTTATTGGTTGAAAATATAGCCGTCTAAGTTGATGAATCTAGCCCTTGCCCGGCGATGGCGCTGGAAATAAAGCCTAATAGATTAATGAATACGCCCTTGTCTTGGCGAGGCGGCGAAGGACGAATGGTAGATGGCTCTGAATCGAAATTTGGGTAAGGCATAAATTACTCGGCGTTATTGGTTGAAAATATAGCCGTCTAAGTTGATGAATCTAGCCCTTGCCCCAGCGATAGCGCTTGAAATAAAGCTGAATAGATTGGGTAAGGGACATGCAACTTTTGACGTTTTCTCGGGGGAGCTGCATGTACCCCAGAATAAATGGGCGAGTTCATGCCAACAACTTAATTCGTTCCTTATTCAGGCTTGAACCAGACCTGGCAGGGGCCAACATTGGCTGGGTTTAGAGATTAAAATGAGTCATGACGAGCCTATTCTCACGGGAAGGAGGCGTAGTGGATCGGAAAAAAAGCGGCCCCGGTCGTCAGGCAGATCATCGAAAGGATGGACCACGGGGAGGTTCCGCCCGACCCTTGTTGAGCAGCAGCGAAGCCCGGCCAGATTAAGTTTTGCGGTTCTCGTGAAGAATAGACCAATAGCGAGGATTCTATAATTAAAGACCGGATGTGGCGGTTGAGTTCGCCGGTGATTTTTCATTGGAGGTCCAACGATCGATGGTCGGGTCGAGATTCGAAGTATTTCGAGATGGCATTCACGGGGCTATCAAAAGAATGTAAGCGCTTATGAAATCGGGATCGTCTGTGAAGCCACTTGTGAAACGAGAAAAACAATGAAAAGAATCGCAGTCTGGAGGCTCGTGCGCAAAAGGCTGAGAATGAGCTTCGGGAGCTAAAGAGTGTTCGAGTGGCCAAGTCAGTGGTGGACATCCAAACGAAAATCATGGGGGAGAGGGCAAACCGAGAGGCCCCGGGTTATGAGAGCGAATATCAGGACGGCGTGAAAGCCAGGATTAGGAAGGCCAAAACGGACCTAGCGGAGGAGGTCTGCTGATGCGAAAATCGTGGTTTCAGGCATGGCTGGATCAAGGCCCTTCAAACTGTGGAAGCTCTTGGATCCGTGCGCATAAATTCGGCTTCACCCCTATATCATCGGCATTACCTTCCGTATTCCGAGTTCGAAATTGAGAAAAGCGACGACGAAGATGCCTACTAAATGCGCCACAATGTGCAATAAATAAGACTATTTTATCGAATGCTCGAAATGTATCGAAATGTATAGTGGCCTTTGAATAAATAGAATTTCTTTATTAGCAGATTTTGAAATGTTTTGCGCGTAATTAAGCGCCCTATGTCAATTTATTGTCAGCTCTTGTATTGCATAATGTAAACGTTCGGAAATACATCGATCGGCTCCAATTTAGGAACCATGTATTTGATCAGTTAAATCGTGATATCCACGAAGGGCGCTCCGAATACGGAGACTTATTCGGCCAATCGTGATATCTACGAAGGGCGTTCCGAATCCGGAGACTTATTTGGCCTTTTGATGTCATGCACCCAAAGGGGCTCTGAATACGGAGACTTATTCGACCAATCGTGATATCTGCGAAGGGCGCTCCGAATACGGAGATTTATTCGGCCAATCGTGATATCTGTGAACGACGCTCCGAATACGGAGACTTATTCGGCCAATCATGATATCCACGAAGGGCACTCCGAATCCGGAGACTTATTCAGCCAATCGTGATATCCACGAAGGGCGCTCCGAATCCGGAGACTTATTCGGCCAATCGTGATATCCACGAAGGGCACTCCGAATCCGGAGACTTATTCGGCCAATCGTGATATCCACGAAGGGCGCTCCGAATCCGGAGACTTATTCGGCCAATTGTGATATCTACGAAGGGCGCTCCGAATCCGGAGACTTATTTGGCCAATCGTGATATCCACGAAGGGCGCTCCGAATCCGGAGACTTATTTGGTCATCAAGCGTATGGTGAAGCATGAAAAGCGAGCAACTTTTGCATTACGAGAGTATGTACAAGTACCATGCCTACATCGGGTCATTGGTAAAATTTTCGTGAATCGTTGAATTCAAAGGCGGTGGCGAGCTTCTTCGACATGTCCGAGAGCCGATATGCCCTGTTCTGCACGCAATGGAGTCTATTTGATAGGGCCGTCCCAATTCGGACCCGACTTTACGTCGGCGGTCTTGATTGGTGGAAATACTTTCTTTAGGACCCGCTCTCTGGAGTGTAGCAGCATAATGAACTTCGTTGATTGTATGACTTAGTGATTGCTGGCGTCTGCGTGCCATGAAGGCGTAGCGGTCTCTTCGTTCTCGATTAGATCGAGGTCGAGGCGAGCATCATATCATTTGGCCCGTATCAAAGGCTTGTGATTTCAAAGTCGAAGCCGATTTCCAAAGTAAGATTGCTTGGGTTCGAAGCATAGGGCGACAGCGTTTCTCGATGAACCTCCTCGGCGTTGTCCGGTGCCCAATACACTTGGTAATTCTTCGACCCATTTGCCTTTAGCTTTTTTCAGCCTCTTTTTGATGCCGTCCAAGATGGTTTTGTTTGTGGCTTCGACTTGACCGTTACTCTGGAGGGAGGCGGGCGTAGAAAGTAGGCGTGATCTAGTATTTGCCGCATAGTTCTCGATATACGCCCCAATCAAACTGGGTGCCATTGTCTAATATGAGAGCCCTTGGAATGCCGAATCGCGTAATGATGTTCCTCCATACAAATCGCTTTATGTCGGCATCTCGTATGTGCGTTAGAGCCTCCGCTTCGACCCATTTTGTAAATGTCTGTTGCTACGATTAGGAATCGCTTGTTTCACAGGGCCTGGGCAGCGTCCTACAATATCAAGCCCCGTTGAGCAAGCGGCGGGGGGCGGTGATAGAGTTCAACTCTTGGCGGGCAAATGGGTTAGTGAGAACTTTTGGCCTTGTGGCATCTTTTAACATAAGTTTCTGCGTCGGCTCTCATTGTCGGCCAATAATACCCTGCGTTATAGCTCGATGGGCGTCCATGTGGGCTCCTAGCGCCCTCATGTATCTCGGTTAGAAGTTCCTCCACTTTATCAGAGTGTCGCATTCCAAATAGGGACGGAGAGGGACTTTTTGTAAAGCCCTCCCTATGGATCGAGATAGTATCAGGCCTTATTGCGTAGCTTGTGTGCTTCTTTTTGTCCTCTGGGAGTTGTTCGGAAGAGAATCGGCTATGGGGTCCATCCAACTTGATGTGGATTCTATAATATTAATGTGGGTTTCCTCAGAAGTGATACTCGGCTCGAGATGAAACCTATTTCAATGGTCGTTTGAGTTGAAATTGATGGGGAGGCTAGGCATGCGAGCATCTGCGTGTGTGTTTGATTACGTGTTATTTGGTTCGATTCGTGATGGTCAAACCGTTAGCAAAGAGTTGGCCGTTTTCATATAAGCTGACCATCTGATCGTTTTTGCAGCGTACTCCCCTTTAGCTAGTTGATGACCAATTTAGAGTCACAAAACACTAGCAAACGCCGAGCGCCAAGAATATGGGCATTTCGTAGACCGGCTAAGAGGGCTTCATACTCGGCCTCGTTATTTGATGCTTCGAAGCCAAGCTTCACAGCCTGCTCTATTACTGCGCCGTTGAGAGACATGATTACTACGCCGGCGCCCTTGACCAGATTGATTAGGCGATCCATCGATATAGCTGCCAAATATCCCCAACATAAATTCTCCAGTTCGACTTTGATCGAACTTCATCCTTTGGAAGAACGTCAGCAGGTTTAAGGTCGGAAAGCCCGCCTGTGAATTCGGCCACAAAGTCGGCAAGTACCTGTCCCTTGATTGCGGTTTTGGGTAAAAACTGAATGTCATATTGGCCGAGTTCAAAAGCCCATTTTGAAACACGTCGTGATGCTTCCGCACTTCGTAGTACTGATCGGAGGGGGTAATCTGCTATCACCCCAATGCTATGCCCTAAGTAATGCATCGGTTTTCTTCTTTGCCATGACCAAGGTTAGGATGAGTTTTTCAGCGGAAGATAGCGTGTCTCGGCATCGACCATTGCCTTGCTCACATAATACGCGGCAGCTTGCCGCCTTCTTCTTCTTCTTTTAATATCTGTTGCGGCCCTATCGGGCTGCTGAATCTGAGAATGAGAAGGTCACCCGGTATTTGGTGTTGTCAAGAGGCCTTGTGGGAGGTAAGTTTTGAGCAGTGAAAGCGCCGCATTGGCGGACCATTCAAAAGCTTTGCCTTGGCGTAACGTCTGGAAGAATTATGCGCATCGGTCTGTTGACCGTGATGAATCTATTGAGTCGTGACCATCCCCATCAACTTTTGGACTTCTTTTCTTGATCGGGGAACCAAGTTCCAAGATTCTTTGTGACTTGCCTCGGGTTGGCCGATTCGCGGTGGTTGTGATATAACCCGAATTTGCGAATAGTGGATAAGGGGCGGTCGGTCGATTCGGTGAAGCCGAGTTTGATGAAGGTTTTATAATACATGACCTCCGAAGTCTTGCCTGGTCTATAAACGCGTTGACGGTGAACCGGTTTACGCGTGGCGCGACAACGATGGATCAATGTGAGGAGCATTACGCCCGATCAAATCGAGAATCGTCGAAGGTGATGCTTGGTGATTCTCGAGAATTGCTTTCTTTGGCGTGAGTTCTTCTTGAGAACTGGGAGGCTGGATTGCATGTATGGCCGGCGCTTCCGGCAAGCTGTATATCATATGGATGTTATCGTGTGGAACACTTCGCTGGAGACGTTCGTCTTGTGTCAACTCCTTAAAATGTCGGTTGAAGCACATGGCGTCGGTGTTTTGCTGTCGGGCCCGAGACCGTTGGTCTCCTGCCCTTGGGGATCACTTAGAGACCTGGCGCACTGTTTGTTTGGGCTTTGCTATTTCCGAGGCCAGATCGCGGCGAAGGCGTTTGTTCTCAGCGATGGTGCTGTCTAAACTCTGTTTGGTCTTTCTAGCTCATTCCAAGGTAGCTAGCATCGAAGTGGTTGGTGAATCGACATTCAAGGCACGTCTTGCAGCAATGATTTCCTTCTCGAGCATGTTTGCCGGAGTGAGGTCGACTCTCTGTGTGATCGCATCAGTAGCTATCGGAGAATCTTGAGTCATGCCTTCCATGGATGTATTTGAGTATTCCCACAGATGGCGCCAATTATGGGGAAGTGGTTTTGGAAATACTCTTCAGATCCTGGGAGACGCTCTTGATACTCAGCTAGTCACCTGCAAACACAAAGACTCCGATCGGGGGTGCCGGGATTAGCTCTCCGACGGGCAAGTTAGTTTTTCTACTCAAGAAAGCTTGTTTACTTAATTTAGTGAAGTGTTTCTTTTCTTACCTACCTTTCTAAATCCGAAGCTCTCGTATTTATATTCATTCTTCTGACCTCGAACCCAGTGCCCACCTTTTACTTATTATCCTTTTGTTTATTCCAACATAAATCTCTCCGTCTATTCAGCGATCTTAGTATATTCGGCATCTAAGTTGATTGGTACGGAGCCGAACAGTCTTTGACTTATGGGATATACCCCTTCTTCCTCTTCTATTTATTCGGCTCCCACAATATAAAAATCTTTGAGTTCGAACCTTTTAACAAAATAAACCTTGTGTTTTTAATTTTATTAAATCAAATCATTTAATTAATATTATGACATTATTTAAGTTGAAAGAAATGTTTGTGATCTTTTCAGAAAATATTAAGGGGTATTCATGTATTTTTACTAAATGATAAGGGTGTTTGTGATATAAATTTCAAATGTCTAAGAGGTATCTATGATATATTCAAAATGTTATGGGTGTCCATGTATTCCCATTAAATATTAAGAAACGTTAATATATCATTTTGGGCAAATTACACTGATGGTCTCTATAGTTTGAGACTTGTGTTACTTTGATCTTTGATTTTTTAGTTGTGACACATTTGACCTTAAATTTTGAATATTGTTCCAAATAAGAACAAGTGAAGATACTATTGTTCAATTTTAAGGACAAAGTCATCAACTTGATAAAATATAAACTAATTTGACAAAAATAAATATCAAAAAAATATTTTTGAATTTTTAAAAATTATTTTTACCCACCAAAGATAAAATTATGTAAAATTGATAAATCTTTTACATATTTATTTAATTTTTTTTACCAAATTAATTTTTATTATATATTTGGATGATGATCATGTAATGAGTGGTTATTTTTATTTTCATTAAAGTAGTTTCTATTTTTTCAAAAGTCAAATATGGCGATAACTTTGATATCATTATTAAACCAATCCGTTAAATCAAAAAATTCAAAACTAAAAATATTTCATATATTAAATATATTGATTACACATTAAAAATCTAATAACCACCCATTACATGATAATCATACAAATATATAATAAAAATTAATTTGGTAAAATAAATAAATAAATGCGTAAAAGATTTTTTGTTCTGGACTTGGACTCCGTCATGGTTGTTGTTGTCTATACCTTGTTTTCGTCCTTTAAATCCTCTGTATTTGAGTTTTGGGATGTGTTGGGTAGATTGGATCGGTTAGTTGTGAGTTGGAATAAATGATTCTTTGTCAAAATTTGGCATCTTTGCTCGGCGATGCTTTTTGCGCCTGAGCGACTTTCTTTGATGTGTCTCTTGGCTCGGCGAGAACTCTTGTGCTCGGCGTGCATCGTCTGCGTCTGGTTTGGACTGAAAGTTGTTATTTTTAATTTCGGCGAGGCTTTTGTCGCTTGGCGAGTGAACTCTATGTTTTGTGTTTTTCGCTCGGCGAGAACTCTTACCTTCGGCGTGCTTGGGTTCTGACACGAAGCCGCATTGTTCGCTCGAGCGAGGTTCTTTTGTGTCTGGTCGCTCGAGCAACCACTTCTTTGCTTGAGCGAGTCTCGAATATATCAGTTGGGAGCAGCGTGTTATACATCACTTTTTCATTCTCTTTTTCATACAAACCCTAGATCCGACTCTCTCTCTCTATACACTCATTCTCTCTACAAATACACTTGATTTAGGGTGTCTCTATCTTAGTCCCTTTGTAAAAAGGGTAGACCTTTGCGTGGGCTAGATTTTAATCCAAAAAAGTTGGACTTTCGAGCACTTTCGAGTTTCTTTATCTTCTTCTTTGGGCTTCTCCTTTTGAAGTAGGGATAATCTACTCATTCTTATGAGTTTTGACATAAATGTTGGTTATTTTGTATAGATGATGGTGTTTGGGAGTTTGGGGTAAAGTTAGGATTTGATTTGAAATAACACAAGAGGGGTTTTTCTTATTTGGGCTTCACATGTGTCTCTGAGACTTTGATAATGGGTTAATAGTATATTATGGGTAAAATTTGGCCTTGATTGCAAAATTTGAGAAAAGGGGGAAGATTTGCCCAAATTGGAATTAAATAAGTGATTTAGTGGAAATGTGAAATTGGTTTGATAATTATGAAATTGGGAAGGTTAGTGATGTAATGGTGTAGTGGGATTGGTAAATCACTCACCTATGGAAAATTTGATAAATTATCTGTTTGATAAACTTATTTATTTGTTTAGAGATAAGCTTTTGGGCTATCGGTGGAAGATAGTCATGATTGTTGTAGAACTACATGATGATTAGGCAAATTAAAACTAATCAATTAGAATATGTCATTGAATATGATGGTTGGATTAACACATTGAACATGTACCTTAATTGATCATTGTATATGATAAAGAGTTTAAATATATTGTATATGTATCATTGTTTGGGAGGAGATAGGGGATGTACTTCATATGTGATTATATGCTTTAATACATTGTAAATGTATCTTGCTTGGGAGGAGATATGAGATGTATTCCATTGTTTAGGAGGAGATAGGGGATGGACTCCATTGATAATTAAGTTGGCCGGAGTGTCCAGGGTGAAAGTCCCGAAATCTTATAAATGGAAGTATATGACTGAAGTTAATGATTAAAGTGTTGATAATACGTGTTGTAGTCTTATTTTGAATTGTTAATGATTGAAGTATTGATAATATGAGTTATAGCCTCATTTCAAACTGTTTGGGTAAACGATGAGCCATATCTATGAACCTATTTGGATAAATAAATGAAAGAGGATTGAAATATGCATATAATTGTCGTTGGGTTATGGAACGGGTGAAAATTGTTTTTTACAAGTGTAGAACATTTGTCGAATGCTAGTATTTTAGTTATTTCTCATATTTGGTTTAGCATATTTCTACTGAGTTTTGACTCACCCTACTTGGGACACCATTTTCAGGTACAGATGATATGCCATCTCCAAAGGTATAGTTCGGGAGGTTTGGAGCTGAAGGCTTCATTTTTTTGTTTGTCTGTTTGGTATTTAACTGTAAACCTAAGCCGATGGTTTTACTTGTAAAAGACTTAGAACTCTTCTTTATGTAACCAAGTCACAACTTGGAAAGATGTAAGCCGTAGAGCATTCTATTATTTTTGTAAACATTTGTAACTTATATGAAATACTCTTTTGTAATATTAACTCTGATGTATGTATGGAAATGTGACTTCTCTATCTTGTATAGAGAAGCTGTTAGATGATGGAATTATGTATTATTTTGAGGCGCTACAATTTTTCAATTTTACATAATTTTATTTTTGGTGTGTAAAAATAATTTTTAAAAATTTTAAAATATTTTTTTTGACAATTATTTTGGTGAAATTAGTTTATATTATATCAAATTGATGACATTGTCCTCGAAATTGAGCAATGGTCTTCAATTGTTCTTATTTGGAGTAAGATTCAAAATTTAAGGTCAAATGTGTCACAAATGAAAAGTTAGGACGAAAAGTATCTGAGTCCCAAACTATAGGAATTGTTAGTGTAATTCGTCCTATCAATTTCAAATCACAGGTGACGATTCATATTTTAAACAAATCTCATAAGATATATTTATGATTTATCCTAAATTAAAAGATTACATTATTTTAATAGGGAAAAAAATTAAACAATTTTATTTTTTTAAAATGCAAGCAGTATAGATTGAAAAGATAATTTAAAAAAAATAATAAAAAAGCAAAAGGCATTGTGGCATAGCATAATTAAAAAAAAAAATACATTATTCAAGAAAGAGGCACAATAAGAAGTTGAGAACATAATTTGACAAAAAAAAAAAAAAGAATAAATTGAAACGATGCCGTTTAAGGCACTATAGGTAGCACAACTAGGAAAATCACAACAATGACCCCTATCCAAAATAAATACTTACAAACAACTCCTTATAATGAGAGAGAAATATAAACACTACAAGTGATAGGGTAATTTATATGAAAATTGGGCGAAATTTGGGTAATGGGCCGTTATGGGCCAACAATCTGAAGGGCAGTGAAAAGAGGCATTAAGTTACTCGGTCCGCAAGAGACATAAAGTTACTCCGGTCCCAGGTAAGTTCGATCGTGAAGCACAAAGTTATCCCGGTCAGGACCGTAGTATTGGTTATCCCGGTCAAGAACATACCATGGTTAGCATTGGAAGAGCCGAGGTAAGAGCAGTGAATGGAAGAGCCGAGCTAAAGTTATCTCGGTCTAATCTGCGGCTTAGTATAGCCATGCTTATCTCGGCCATATTGAAGTCTGACCATGGTAAAACCATCTCATTTGGTTTGTGCAGTGAAGGGGGTGTTGAAGGATAAGTATTGTCTTTCAGGAGTATGAATCCTAGGAGGACTCTATATGGAGGAGTAAAAGTCCAACTGGGATTGTGCTACACGGAACCTATACAAGCTCACAAACATCACCTATGGAGGGGTAACACAACTTTGATTCTCGAATACACAGAGCTTTTTATCTATTTGTCTATTTTGCTAACTTAGGCATTGGAGAAGTATCCGGCACACACCCGCCGGCTAGCTCACGTTTGTGTTTTCAAGGAGTAAAGCGACGACGTACGGAGGAGTGCAATCTTGATCAACAGGATTATACGATAAGGTTTATTTCTTTCCCGTGCAATTGGCGCGTCTGGAAATTTCAAACAAGAACAAAACCTCTTGATCAAGCTCTTCCTCTTTAGAATCAATGGCGCGCAGCGAGGATTTACCACGCCATTAGCGGACAAACACCGAGAGGAGATCACGAGACTCGAAGGTTTGCCTTCTATCCCTCTATGGCGAACTTGGAGCCTGGCAGCGAATCGGGAGGGATGCTAAGGGAAGCGAGAATACTTGACCCGTCACTCTTGTTCACAAAGTCTGACAGACAAAGGCGGAGGATCAACCCCAAACTCTAGAGGTCGCGTGAAAGAACAGGATGAATTAATAAGGAAGATGGCGGCGGATATGGAGGCCATGAAATGCGGATCAAGGGAAAATGGGTGGCGGCGAGAGGCGTAAAGTCAACCGCCCCTTACCACTCGAAGATCGCGGTTGGCATACCACGCCATCCTGGCGAGTAGAAGCCTCGGGGCAGGCGATACTCAATCCGGAACCTCGGGACTCGTTGCTTGAGTTTAAGAGAGCGAAATTGAGAGGTAAATATCTTGAAAGCACCTATCGGCCCTCGCGCACACACCAGACATCATCCAGGCAGACGGAGTTGCCAAGATCATCCAACTTACGAACCGTACTAGAAGAAAGGGCACGATGAAAGGAGGATAATAAGGCGCGCGACCCTCGCAGGGTATCTGCTCTTCAGCGGTTGGCTCCTCGGACGCACGGAAGCATTGAGATTGGAATGCCATTACCACGGCCTACCTACGAACCAACAGACAAAGCATTAGTGAGGCTGCAGACCTCGCCGTTCGTTCCAGCAATTGAAAACGCGCCCCTACCTTTAGGCTTCCTTCAGCCCAAATTCACCACGTACGAGGGGAAGACAGACCCCTACATGCACCTAAGCCACTTCCGCCAGGTTATGGCGGTATATCGACGCAACGAGGCTTTGATGTGTATCCTCTTCCCATCAAGCCTGGGCGACCTAGGCCTGACTTGGTTCGAAAAACTTCCAGAAGGCAGCATAGCCTCCTGGGCACAACTAGCAGAGGCGTTCGTAACAAGGTTCAGAACGAACACCAAAACGCCAGTGGAGATCGACCAGCTTTTCTCCATTGACATGAGCGACAAGGAGACACTTAGATCCTACAATAGTCGCTACTGGGAGACCTTCAACCAGATTGGGGACTGCCCCACCAATCTAGCCATTACCTGATTACAAAAGAGGCCTTCTAGTCGGGAATAGACTAAGGGACTCAATCACTATGATGCCACCCCTTACCATGGAGGCCTTGATAGAAAGAGTGCATCTGCACATCAGGGTAGAAGAGGATGGTGCCCGTACCAAAACAAAACCTGACACGACCTCAATACCGGAGAAAAAGGCCTCAACAAAGGTTAACACGGTAGACCGTCCGAGCAAAAATGGACGAGGTAGGCGGGATAACGGAGAAGACCAGGATAAAAGGTGGTTGAGAGTCCGCACTGCCATTACCACAGTATTCAAAAAGCCAATCTACCGGATTCTAAGCGAGATACATGACGAACCTTTCGTCAGATGGCCTGCTAAGCTAGGAGAGGCTCAGAAGGACTACGACGAAAGGTCATGGTGCACCTTCCATAAAGAAAGGGCACCGATGAAAATTACCGCCATTGAGACAACACCAGGAGGAGTTGGTGGCAGCAGGTCACCTGGATAAATATATTGAATGAGGGACGCAACCAGCCCCCCAGGACCACAATAACCCTAACAGGATGCCAATCGACGCCCCACCTCAAGGCGTAATCAATGTGATACATGGAATCTTCGAACCTGAGCGTGTATGCGAGCTCAAAGGATCAATCAAGAAGGCCGAGCACTTAAGGGAGGTACTAAGTGCACAACATACTATCAAAAAAGGGAAGACAGTGGCTACGAACATCATGTCTTTTTCAGATAGAGACTTGGCAAGGATATATTGTCTCCACAATGATGCCCTAGTTGTCACTCTCCAAGTCAAGGATTGTGACGTCAAGCGGATTTTGATTGACCAGGGTAGTTCATGTAAGATAATGTATTACGAAACATTCAAATAATTGAAGCTACAAGACAAAGACTTGGCACCCGTCGTATCTCCCCTGATTGGATTCAATTCAATACCAGAATGGCTAGTCGGCAAAATAATCCTACTAGTCAGAGTAGGAAGCGTTACAAAACAAGTGGAATTCTGGGTGTTAAAAGTCCCTTCCACTTACAATATAATCTTGAGAAGAACATCGGTAGCATCATCCTACCATCAAGTAATGCGGTTCCCCAATGAAGCTGGGGTAATTGAAGAAGTCTTTGGAGACCAGATCATGTCTAAGTAATGCTTTGTCACTGTGAATGGCAGCCGCACTGCCAAGGGATATGTTCATTCGGTGGAAGAACCTGAGAGTAATGAACTGTTAAGTAGATGTAAACCGAGATAATCAAAAGCGGTGGAAGACTTGGTAGAGGTAGAATAGATGAAAAGAACACGGATAAGTTCTTTTTGCTTGGTTCGTCGTTGTCGGCCTTGAGAGATTAGAAGTCTTGGAATTCTTGACCTCTAACATCGAAGTGTTACTTTGGATACCATCGACATGCAGGGCATTGATCCTAACTTCATTTGTCACCAACTCAATGTCTACCCATCCGCGGACCAATCATTGGCGCCTTGAATCGGCACTCCACCACTTGAGATAGTGGCGGAAGAAGTAGGAAACCTACTAGGCGGGGCAATCGAGAGGTGCACTACCTAGATGGATCTCTAATCTGATGGTAGTGCCACGGAAGAATGGCAAATGGCGTGTCTGCATCGACTACAAAAGCGATCAACAAAGTATGCCCAAATAGCGACTTCCTCTACCACGGATAGATCAACTAGTAGACCTAATGGCAGGGCATAACCGACTTAGCTTTCTTGATGCGTACAGAGGCTACCATCAAATCGCCATGTATGAACCAGACCAGGAGGTCACGTCCTTTGCAACTCCAAGAGGACTGTATTGCTACAAGGTCATGCCCTTTGGCCTAAAGAACGCAGGGGCAACATTCCAGAAAATGGTCACCAAGATGTTTGAGCCGTTGTTAGGCAGAACAATGGAGGCCTACATCGACGACATGGTGGTCAAAAGCAAGGATAAGAATGACCATCTCAAGGACCTAGGTGAGATGTTTGAGATCCTAAAGAAGAACAAGTTGCGCCTCAATGCATCTAAATGTGCATTCGGAGTAGGATTTGGCAAATTCCTAGGCTTCTTGGTGACCAACCGGGGTATAGAAGCAGACCCCTCCCAGATCAAAGCTATTCAGGATCTGGAGAGGCCTAACTCAGTAAAAGAAGTGCAGCATCTCACTAGCAGGGCAACTGCACTCAACCGATTCATTAGCCGGTCGTCAGACATACTACGACCATTTTTCTATGCTTTAAAAGCCAAATTTGAGTGGGACGAAGAATGCGACCACGCTCTGAAAAAACGAAAGAATACATGTCTTCTTCACCACTACTTGTCACCCCATTACCTGGAGAAAAACTCTTCTTGTACCTGGCAGTCTCTCAGCATGCAATTAGCGCAGTGTTGGTCCGAGCGGAAGGAATCCAACATCTGCCCATCTTTTATGTCAGCAAGACATTATTGGGCGCCGAAACAAGGTACTTACCACTGGAAAAACTAGCCTTGGCCTTGATGATGGCCTCAAGGAAGTTGTCACACTACTTTCATGCCCACACCATAGTCGTCTTCACAACTTTCTCATTAAAAGCTTTGTTTGAAAGGGCGAACTTTTCTGGGAGAATTTTGAAGTGGGCAGTAGAGTTGGGACAATTTGACATCAAGTTCCAACCCAGAACCGCGATAAAGGCCCAAGCTTTGGCAGACTTTGTCGTAGAATTTACCTTAGGAAGTCATCATATCTACCCAATCGACCTGACTGACACAACCGAACTAGGGATGGAAGTTGACGCCGGAATAACGCAACCTCCGGTACAGGATACTCAGCCAGACCCCAAGGCAGACCAGAATAAAAAAAACAAGGAAGAAGCAAACCATGCTACACCAAGCCAAGACTCACCAACAAATAACGACTTGGTAGAATCAGATAACAAGAGGCAAACAGCAAGTATGGACCTTAAAGAAAACACCAGCAACATTTTGGACCCCAAGGCATCATCTAATCCCTCCATTTGCTAGAAGTTATTCGTTGGAGAGATGTGGAAGCTCTTCGTGGATGGAGCATCCAACTGGCATGGAGCAGGACTCGGCATAGTCCTCATCTCTCCAGACGGCCTAGTAGTGGAGCAAGCGATCAACACAGGCTTGACATCAAACAACGAAGCGAGTATGAGCGTTTCTTGCGGCCTCAAATCGGCATTCTACATAAAGGCTACCGAACTAATGGTTTCTGACTCACGGTGGTGGTAAACCAAATTTGACGACTTCTGAAGCAAGGGCGACAGGATGGCTAAGTACCAAGAGTTGGTCGAGCAATCAAGAAATTTAAAGTAGTCAAGATAAAACAAATCGGCGAGAGGAAAGCAGAGTAGATGAATTAGCAAGCTTCACTTCAATGGCAGATACTTCCATCCCTCATCCATTGCTAATCGACTACCTACCTAGACCAAGCATTGAAGACTCCGAAGCAGAAGGGATATGTTGCACAGAGTTAGGCCCTTCATGGATGGGTCCTATCATAATGTTTCTAAAAAATGGCACCTTACGGGAAGAAAAGAAAGAGGCCAACAAAATAAGAACGAAGTCGTAGTGATTTTGGCTCTCCCCATCTTTGGCATTATACAAAAAATCATTCTCAGGACTGTACCTAAAGTGTGTTCATCCCAGCAAAGTTGAAGCATTCTTGTTGAAATAATACGGCGTGTGCGAAAGCTATCAAGGAGGAAGATCATTAGTATATAAGGCAATCTCGCAAGGATATTGGTGGCCTTACATGCAAGCAGACTCAGAGAAATATGTGAAGAAGTGCGAGAAATGTCAGAAGTTCGCACACCAAATACATCAACTTTGCCGGAGAACTTCTACTCTTAACGACCCATGGCCCTTTGCAATGTGGGGCTTGGATATAGTGGGACCACTTCCAACAGCACCAGGCAACAGGAAGTTCTTTCTTGCAACAACTGACTACTTCACAAAGTGGGTGGAGGAAGAAGCCTTAGCATTAATCAAGGAAAAAGACGTGAAGAAGTTTGTCTGGCAGAACATCATCACTCGGTTTGGCAAACCAAAAGCCCTAATATCAAACAACGGCACTCAGTTCGATGGCAAAATCTTTAGAGGCTTTTGTGAAGAGTACAAGATAGAGTTCTACAATTCTACACCGGCATATCCCCAAACAAATGGTCAGGCAGAAGCATCAAACAAAGTCATCTTGGATGGATTCAAAAAAAGGCTAGAGAAAGCAAAAGGCAAGTGAGCAGAAGAACTCCCTCATGTTTTATAGGCTTACCATACCACACCTCGGTGGTCAACAGGAGAAACTCCATTCTCTTTAGCCTATGGTATGGAAGCAGTAATCCCACTAGAAGTTGGTCTCCTCACAATTCGAAGCGAAAATTTTGATCCAGACTTAAATGGCGAAGCCATAGCATTGGAGCTTGACCTTGCAGAAAAAAGAAGAGAAGAAACCTTGGTTCACATTGCCTCATACCAACAAGAGTTATCCAGGAAATACAACAAAATAGTGCATCCAAGGCAATTCAAGATCGGCGATTGGGTGCTGCGCAAAGTGATGGGAAACACCATAGTACCAGGAGATGGCAAGTTATGGCCCAACTGGAAAGGACCTCACAAAGTGATGGGATTAGCAGGAGAACGGGCATACCACTTGGAAGATGAGGATGACAAAGCCATTCGAGCCATGGAACCTTTGCCAATCTCAGATTATTTTATTTTTAACTTTTTTCAAGCATATGTAATTTCCCTTTCCTTTCTCAATAAAACAAGTAGATTCTTTTCAGTATAAGTTATTTTTTATAAAAGATAGTTTTAGTGAGTTAGGAACATTGTAAACATAGTTTGCCAGAAAAATCAACACCCTTCCTAAGCCTAGGATAAGGATCCAGGCTGCAGGACGTTTGGTCGGAATGAACCAAATACTTTACTCTAGGTTGGCTGGAAAAAACCAACTTAGAGGTTGCCTGGAAAAACCAACACCCTTCCTAAGCCCAGGATAAGGATCCAGGCTACAGGACGTTTGGTCGGAATAAACCAAACACTTTACTCTAGGTTGGCTGGAAAAAATCAACTTAGAGGTTGGCCGGAAAAACCAACACCCTTCCTAAGCCCTGGATAAGGATCCAGGCTGCAGCACCTTTGGCCGGAATACCCAAACACTTTACCCCAGGTTGGCTAGAAAAATCAACTTAGAGGTTGGTGGATTAAACCAACACCCTTCCTAAGCCGGGATAAGGATCCGGCTGCGAGGATGTTTGGTCGAATAACCAAACATTTTTCTAAATTGGTAAGGATACCCAATATTACACGTTGGCTGGATGAAACGAACACCCTTCCTAGGCACAGGATAAGGATCCAGGCGGCAGGACGTTTGGTGAGAATGAACAAAACACTTTTCTAAGTTGACAGAAATAACGAATTTAGAGGTTGGCTGGATTAAACCAACTCTTACTACTCTTGAGAAGTAAGGATATCGGCTAAGAGTGGTTGGGCTGATTAAACCAACTCTTACTACTCTTGGTAGAAGTAAGAATATCGGCTAACGAGTGGTTGGCTGGACTAAACCAACTCTTAGTACTCTTCAGCCGAAGTAGGTTATCTCGGCTAAAAGAGTGGTTGGCAGGTGTACTTATAGTTGCAAATGTTAAAGACCGATATAAACTATCTCGGCAAGCGATTGCTATACCTCATCCAAGACTTCAATCAGAAACTAAAATACAAGTATAGAGATCAACCGAAATGAGAGTTTGAACAAAAAAGCAGACTTCATTGAAAATTCAAAGCAAGTACAAAAGGTGGGGCCTCAGTCCGGTTACAATTTGTTTCTAAAAACAAAGAAAACAAAAACAAAAAAAAACAAAAAAAAGAAAAAGACGAAGATACAAAGTCAGTTAAACAAATCATCTAGATCAGCATCAATATCAACCCGGAGCTCGGTTTCAAACGGGAGTACGATCTCATTAGGGAGCTCGGTCTCAGTAGGCAGCTCGTTGGTCAAGTCTTCCACCATTGGCTCCAACCGAACTGACTGATCGACAAGATCATTGACAACCGGGGTATCTTTGGGCACGGTGTCTTCTTTATCATCTGAGTCCTTAAGAAATTGTTGCTGAAGGGTAGCAACATATTCCGTCATAGAGCTTGGAATGAAGTATGCAGGAGCGTTGAAGACCTTGGTCTCTGGACCATGACCGAGCTGCTCTACAGCCGCCTTCCAACCGCACTTGAAGAAGAGAT
Organism: Camellia lanceoleosa; assembly: GCA_025200525.1. Classification (NCBI taxonomy): domain Eukaryota; kingdom Viridiplantae; phylum Streptophyta; class Magnoliopsida; order Ericales; family Theaceae; genus Camellia; species Camellia lanceoleosa. Next base: position 5,073,958 of record CM045760.1, read on the forward strand.
CCTTGGCAGCTTCACATTGTTTAATGTAAGCCGCCTCCCCCTTCTTGTAACCCTGGAGCTCGGCATCATCAGCACTCTTCTTCAGCTGCTCTATCTCGGTATTTTTCTTTCCCTCAAGTTTAGCCAATTTGCGTAGATATTTGTCTTTTATTACGGTTGCAGCTTTTTGTTTTTCTGCTTCAGCCGAGCTAACAAGTCCAGTCAAACGACCGTTCTCGGATTTTAGCTCGGCTATTTGCTTCATGGCTTGTTCTAGCTCGGCCGTCTTTTCAGTCACTTCAGCCAGGGCTTGCCTTGTAGTCTTACAAAGTTCGAGCACACGCTTATGAGTGATGTGGCTCTTTTGTATGGCCTGCAAAAGAATGGGAAGACTTGTAATCAAACCGAGATGAAAGTTGTGCAAATTAGAAAGGTTAACAGAAGAAGCTACTTACAAGCACCATGGATTTCGTGGCCGAACGGATGGCCCTTAGTTGATCGGTGTTGGTGGTGCTCCATGTCTGCTCGAAGGCAAACACTCTTGACAAGGTTAAATGCCATTAAGTGATCTTTTTCAGCGACCACTGAGTCAGTGTCCTGAATATCTCGGTTTTGAAAAGTCAGTTTGGGTGCCCACTTGGAGGAGCTGGCTCAGTCGGAGTGCTCCGGTTACGGGCTCGGTGGAGGGCTTAATGGAAGAGTAGTTTCATCTTCATCAACAAGACGTTGCTCAGTTGGGGTAGTCCGGGCACGCTTGCTTGGGCGAGATGAGGAGAGTTGTTGAGATGGAAGGGCCACTACGGTTTCCTAAGTCTGGTTTGGTGGTGGTACCTTGGCTCGGTTTGTTTCGGTTAGAAGGGCCCTTACTCTGTTCCTCTTTGCCATCTCTTCTTCGGCAGTAGTTCGGACCAGGTTGATTTAAGGCAAGGATGGATCCGATTTAGGAGCGTCTTCCAGCAAGAAGTCTGTTATTCTGGCTTTTAAATCATTCTTTGTATCGTATGTCGGTTCAAAATTGACAACAGCCCAACTCCTTCGAGGATATCGTAGTCGGCGTGAAGGGTATCTAGATTGGGAAATGGCGTATAGTGACTTAAGGTATTTGAATCTGCATAAAGAAGACAAGCTGTCGATTCGGTTGAGAATAGAAAACCAAAATAAAAGGAGCATGCAAACTAGCGAGGTAATTATCTGGGGGTTCCTTTCTTCGGTTTATACTCTGACACAGGATCTGGGCTTGGTGGTCTTCAAAATTCCTAAATACCTAGAAAAAATCATCGTCGTTTAAATCTTTGTATGGTGTGTCCTTTATTATTTTCTCACGTCGGCATCGTATTCTTAAATAATAAACCCAACCGTCCTCTTTTGAGCCTATAGAGTATTAATGGAAGAGTTCAGCTAAGCCAAGGTTAATGCCAGCTCGACGTTAGCTCGGCAATGCGAATTATTATCTTGGTATGAATTTGTGGATAGCTGGGTGGGACATATCCTAGTTTGCCTAAGGAATTCACAAAGTAAAGGCTGTACAGGGAATCTTAGTCCGGTTTCTATAATGGATAAAAGGGTAAAGGGAACAAAGCCGGGGTTTCCCCATGGGGTGGTGTCTAGATCGGCTAGGGTGAGGTGAACATCATCAGGGATGTTATAATCCTTTCGAAATTCAACTATTCCACCAGGTGTGTTTACTAAAAACCTATACTTCCCCATTTATAAGTTATGAATAAATTAAGCTTGTCTTAGCTCAGTTTGAGAAAGGTCTTTGAGTAGCTCGGTTGAGCACTCAAAAGTGCTGGGCAACCTAAAGCTACAAAGTGAAAGACAAGTGTTAAGCACAGTTCGTGAGACCGTGTTAAAAGAAATAAAGGCAAGGCAAATGTTGCCCTAGCGCGGTTTTGAGCAAGGGGTTCGATAGCTTCAGTTTGTACAAAGGGTTTGTCATCCGGTTTTCACAAGGGTATTATCTCGGTTCGTGCAAGGGGTTTTGTTATCTCGGTTTGTGCAAGGGTTTTATCGGCCGATTGAGCCTCTAGAGGCGGCGCTCTCGATTCGGTTTGAACTATGAAGGTGGTCTAGCCCTAGTTATAGCTTCGTAGTGGTTAAGACTATCAAGCACACTATTACCTTGAGACTTAGTATGGTTTGTTAGCTCGGCTAAAGTAAATCAAAAGATGGTTCGACTTGTTTAAACTACTGGTATATAGCATGAAGTGTTGGTTTGGTTGAATGGTCTGCCTAAATTGACATCCACTACAAACAACTTCCTAGTTCGGTTATATTATGATTTTGGATCAAAACTAGTGTTTCTAATAATTATTTCTCTAATTAGAGTGGTTCTATTCCTAAGTTTTTGCAAAAAGCATAAAGGCAAAACAAAACAAAAAATGGAAGTAAAATGTGTTTTGCAAAAACACATAAAACAAATACTATGGATTAAACAAATGCGAAAACAAGAAAAATAGAACAGATTTCTGAAGCTTACAAGGATGAGTAGAAGGAAATGGAAGTCGTAGCAATGAAGAACACAGCAAGCACGGAGTTGAGGAAAAATAGAGGCTTGAAGAGAGAGAGGAAAGAAGGTGAACAGTAGAGTGACTGATTCAGAGCATTAGGGTTTGTTTTTGTGTAGAGAGAATGGAAAAAGGTGGGAACTGTTCAAAAAATCTGGTCTGAAAGACGGCATGATAGCTGCATTAGGCCAATCAAAGTGTGCCACGTGTCCTTGGAATAAGAAGCGATTCAGTTACTATGATTGAAGAGACGTTTTGACCGGACAGCTAGAGACTGGTGTGAATTTAGCTCGGCTAGAGAGGCTAAACAGTTTTTTAGCTCGGCTGGAAAGGCTAAAGAGATTTTGCACGGCTGTAAAAGATTTAGAGTTTAGCCCGGTCGTAAGACTAAAGTTTTTTAGCTCGGCTAGTAAAACAGGTAATCCTTATCATGCTACGCAGATGGAATTAAGGGGCAATTGAGAGGGTAATTTATATGAAAATTGGGCCGAGCTGGGTAATGGGCCGTTATGGGCCAACAATCTGAAGTAAGTGAAAAGAGGCATTAAGTTACTCCGGTTCGCAAGAGACATAAAGTTACTCGGTCCCAGGTAAGTTCGATCGTGAAGCACAAAGTTATCCCGGTCAGGACCGTAGTATTGGTTATCCCGGTCAAGAACATACCATGGTTAGCATTGGGAGAGCGAGGTAAGAGCGATGAATGGAAGAGCCGAGCTAAAGTTATCTCGGTCTAATCTGCGGCTTAGTATAGCCATGCTTATCTCGGCCATATTGAAGTCTGACCATGGTAAAACCATCTCATTTGGTTTGTGCAGTGAAGGGGGTGTTGAAGGATAAGTATTGTCTTTCAGGAGTATGAATCCTATGAGGACTCTATATGGAGGAGTAAAAGTCCTACTGGGATTGTGCCACACGGAACCTACACAAGCTCACAAACATCACCTATGGAAGGGTAACACAACTTTGATTCCCGAATACACAGAGCTTTTTATCTATTTGTCTATTTTGCTAACTTAGGCATCAGAGAGGTATCCGGCACACACCCGCCGGCTAGCTCACGTTTGTGTTTTCAGGGAGTAAAGCGACGACATACAGAGGAGTGCAATCTTGATCAACAGGATTATACGAGAAGGTTTATTTCTTTCCCGTACAACAAGTATCAAATTTTATAAAATGGTATTATACAACTATTAAGTCAAATGGCTATTAAATACCCTACTTGATACATCAACATTAATAGCAAACAAAACGTCGAAATTAATCCCCGCACGCACAATTTGAATTAATGACAAAGCACAATCCGAGCAAACTGTGAAAATCCAATATTGAATTGTGTGAGTGAGTCCACAAATTTGAGTTTTTGTTTGCAATTAATGTTGATATTTCGCGATACAATTTAAAAACAGAATCGAAGACAAGTCAATTTATAAATATTTGATCTTCTTATACTAGGGCAAGTCAACTTCAAGGGGTAACCAATATAGACAGGGAAATATACTGACAATTAACCTTGAATTAATTTGCATACACGATGCATGAATGACAACTTCTCATTAAAATTGAAAGTCAAATAATTAAATTAATTAAAATCTATATATATCTATATAGATATCTCTGTCTCTCAATGTCATCCACAGGATTAAAGTTGTCTCCCTCAATTTTGCACTGTTAATCCCCGAAAGTTTGGGACATGATAATTACAGTGAGTTGTTAGCTAACTAATTTAAAACCATGTACCCACCATCATTGGCCCCAATCTTGTCTACAAAATGTCTTTTCAGGACAACCCTTCTTTGTTTATTTTTTGTTTTGCCTAAAGAAATATCACCACATTGGAACATCTAACACCACCTCCAACACAATCTACTGACCAAGTTCATAGAATCAACTATAGATTGGGACATACCAAATACTACTCGTTTATAATTGGCATACAAAATTTTCGGAACTTTTTCTAAAAACACCCAATTTTAGAAAAATAATTTAACTTTTTTTTTTCTTTATCGGGTTGACCATCTATCTAAGTTTAGCTCAACGTTTAGAAAAATTCCTCTAAATTGAGTTTGAGTGACCTCTAAGTCTAAACTAACTTGCTTAGGTTCGAACACAAGTTTGTCTTCGGTAAGTAATCCCAATTATCTTTGGTTGAGGGTTAAGAATTGTTTTGAAAAAGATGGTTAGCGTTAGTTTTTTATTTTTCCTTTACTTTGTTTATAAAAAAAAAAAAAAAAAAAAAAAAAACGTATAAAAAATATGAGAGATGATCTAATTCAAAATGGGTTAAAAGTTAATAAGTGACTACTAACTCACTTCCCAAAAGAGTCCTAAGTCAGCCTAAACCAATATGAGAGAAAATTGTCGAGTCCTATTTTAGCTATTAAATTTTCAGACATTATCTTTCAAATAAATGGAAGAGGTTGGAAAACAACGTTGCGATATCATTTTATTTTCGTACGGAAACAAATTTCTAAGAAATGCTATTATTATAATATAATATTGCCAATGTTTTCTACTTTTAATTCCTAGAACAGCCATGCAACCAAGGAGCAAACAAATAGAAACCAAGTTTAATTGTAAAATTATGGGTGGGAAGAGGGACAGAGTTTTCAATCTTCTGACAACTAAAACTTAACTTGTATTGCTTATTTGCTTTCAAGCTGTATATACATAAACTCAAATAAAATAAAAAGACAACTTAACACTGAACTGTCACAAAATGTCCACAAAAAAAAAAAAAAAAAAAAAAAAACTACCAAACAAGCTTAGACATAAAAGAAAGGACATTTGAGAGAGAGGGGCGCTAAAGGTTTGAAGATTTTGAAACCCCTAAACATGTTTTTATTTTATTTTATTTATTTTTATTTTAACACTTATTAATTAACATACTATTTAGGAGGACAACAAACTTAGCGTACGCCTAGGGCGCACGTTAACGATAAGTGGATTCTTCATCTCACAGGACAACTTCAGTACCTCCGACAAATTAACGACACTTTGATCCGACGATCGCAATTCGAACTCGTGTAAAATTGAGGCCACCCAAAAAGTAACCGTGGTCAAGCCCAAGGTCTTACCAGGACAAGTTCGCCTACCCGACCCAAACGGAGCGAGCCTAAGATCTGATCCAAACACCGAGAAATCAGAGTCTGATGTATTAACAAACCTATTGGGCTTAAATACAAGTGGGTCTGACCAGACTTCAGGGTCCCGCATGATGGCCCACATGTCCACCATTGCAGTGGTCCCCATGGGCACGTGATGGCCATCAATGGTGGTGTTTGTGATCGCCAGGCGAGACCATGACAAGAGTGGGCCGGGCGGGTGTAGCCTAAGCACCTCCTTCACGACCGCAGGTAAGTATTCCATCTCAGTTATATCAGTCTCCATAACAGCACGTGATTGTCCTACTACTTTGTCTAGCTCGTCATGAACGCTTGATTGAACATCAGGATGGAGTACTATCCTTGCTAATATCCACTCGATTAGAACTGCCACTGTGTCTGTTCCCCTAAAAATCATTTCCTGTAAAATAAAAATTCAAAACATTAAAAACAAACCATCACTTTTTTATTTTATTTTATTTTAATATTTTACACTTAAATTAGATGCAAATCCTTCCACGTGTATGGATAGTATACCTACTAATTAAAAGTTTTGCAGTAATTCTGTTAGATATAACAGTCATACATTACAGTAATTAAATAAGATTAGTAAAGATTAACTTTTGGTAATAACTCTTGACAATTTCAAATCGAGTGGTGTTATATGTATCAATTAGTGTATTAATTAATGTACCAGCATTAGTTATGATCTTATGATTGACCCCACTCATTATACAAATTATAAATATAAAAAACATCTTAAATTATGCCACATCATCAATTGGTATCTTAGTTAATCATTAATTGAATGCATATACTACTCATTTCAACGAGTAGACTTCAATCCATGCCAACTCCAATCTTTACGTTTTAATAGTATAAGGCCTTGTTTTTAAATTTTTTTTGATTTTTTAACTAAAATATGAGATAAAAAAAATAGTATGTTTAAAATAATTTTTTTTACTTTATACAAAAAGATATGAAAAAATGAAATTTTTAACCTTTAAGTATAGATTATAAATTTTTTGATTTTTTAATAATTTTTTAACTTTTATAAATAAATGAAAACAAATTCATTCACGTACGTGAACAAGATAGACTATATAATTAGTAAAAAATATGAGTTATTTCTATCAAAGTGTTACTATTGATTCTACCCACCACTCTCTCAAATTAAAAAAAAAAAAAAAAGTATATTTTGATAATTTAAAAAAAAAGAAAAAAAGAAAGTATATGATTGATAACATATATGTTCGCTGGCTTACCCAAAGGACGGCGATCATGTCGCAGTCGGATAGTTTGTCGGGTCCTTGAAGAGATAGCAAAACATCGACGAAGTCACGGTTTAGCTGGCCGGGTTTTTCCTTGTGCTCTCGGATGATCCGGCTGACAAACCGGTTAACTTTGGGTACAAGTTTGGAGCACCTGAACCGAACTTTTTGCGGGTCGAAGTCTGCTAACCAAGGAAGATGATCCGACCAATTGACCGTACCCAGAAGTTCATACCCTTCATCAACTAGCTCCCTCAGCTCCTCGGTTTCCGGGTTGGTTGACCCGAGTCCGTATTTGCGTCCGAAAACAGAGCACATCATGTTGTTGAGAGAGGCTCGCTTGAGTGCGTTGCGAACACTGATATCTCCGGTGCTCCCACGGAACATTGCCACCATCTGATCGGCGATCTCGAACCTTTGTGATTCTGTGGCTTTGATTTGTTTCGGACAGAAGAGATGATTGGCGGCTATTCGGCGAAGAGTTCGCCAGTAAACGCCGTAGGGAGCGAACCCAATTGCTCTGTCGAACATAAGACTGTAAGCCGACTCTTTCACAGGACGGTCTGCAAACACCGAGCTGTTCAGAATCTCTCCCCACCCCCGGATTCCATGTTACAATAACTCGTGTATCGCCGAGGCTGAAAGCCATAAGACGCTTCGCATGGCAAGCCTCGGCGATAGCTGCAATCCGGCGGTGCGCTAGGCCTGACATGAGGTTCATGCTGCCAATCACTGGGACACCTTTGGGTCCCGGGATTGGCTTAATCATAAACGTCATATTGAGGCCTTTTTTGAACCTGTACTTGCCCCAAGCTGGACCACCTGGGTAAGCCCAGTAAATCAAGCTGAGGACTACCCAAACCAAAGCAGTGACAAAGAGAGTAGACCATATTGAGTTGAGAGAAGTGAAAGCTTTGCATTTTGAAGCTAGAGCAAAGATCCAGAGGCTTTCTATATCTGTTCTCATGGTGGGTTTATGAGATTGTGAGCTCACTCACTCTCACAAGCAGAGAAGAACACTCAGGCTGGCTACTGCTTTTGAAGAAAAAATGTAGGGGGTTTGGTTGGTTTATATAAGGAGGAAATATGTGAGAGAAAATTTAAATTAAAAAAATAAAAATAAATAAATAACCGTTATACCAGGATGTAGGACCGTATAACTGAAAATTTATTTATTTGTTTATTATAGACAACAGTGTTTCTCTCCATCAATCCTTCGGCTCATTACGAATTTCACTGTTATGGTTCGAGTTTCACTATAATACTACAATTACACCCTCATAACTATAGATATTTTCATTTCTAATGAATAAATATAAATACAACACATGATTCTTTATTAATTTTTTGATAAAGAAATTATGTTTTTATATCATTATTTTTTGTAGATGTCTTACATATTGAAAAATCGTTAAGTATGTGAAGATGTGATACATTTAACCAATTACTAATATGAGTTCTGCTGGGGACCCCAGTAGGGGTGACCCCCAGCACTCCCACCTTCACGTGGGGGACTGTGAGAGCAAACCTTAATAAATAAATAAATAAATAAAATTTTACCAATCAGAAAACTATGAGAGTGGTGGGGATCACTTCCATTGAGGGCCTAAATCTTTTTTGTACTAATATTTACGCCTTGCCTTCACCTTGTGTCCTTATCACCAACGCATAAATGTTTAGAATTCACTTTCTAAACTATTGAGAGGGTACCAATTGACACATACCTTATGACACATAAAAATTGAAATTGTGATCTTCTGCGTTATATATTTATAATAGAGATTCTATTATATCATTCAATGGTGAGTATAATGGTATTTTTTTAATTTAAAATAATTATAAATTATAAATTTATATTTCATAATCATTAAATATGGAATGAAAATTTTCCATTATATGAATGAAAAATATAGGGAGAATCAAAGCTCTAAAAATTGTGTCTATTGGCCATGTTTGTCTAGAAATTTGAATTGAGAAATTGAAATAGTATTCTAATTGCAAATAGTCTACACCCGCTATTGCGAAAACCTCGTCTTTCACTCTTGCCATGGAGAACACTTTGCTTTTTCACTTATGTTATCGCGACTTAGCACCCTATTGTGATCTAGTCCTTATTGTTCTCTTTGATTGCTTTCATGCGTGTGCGTGAGAATGAGAGAGAGAGAGAGGAACAACCCTAAGGGCATTGGGGAGACGAAGTAGCAAAGGAAAGGAAGGCTACATAAGTAAGCGATAGTGAGAAGGGTAGGTGGCCGGAGAGGGAGTGGCGGTCAGCGGTGATAAGGTTGGGATTTGAGTTTGGAATGGAGAATTGAAGAAGATAAGAATAATTTAAAAACTTTTAAAAAATTAATGCCGTGAAGTGAGAAAAAAGTTAAAGAATTATAATAGGGAGAGCATTACGTGTTGGGGTGAGATACACGCTCCAATAGTGAGAGATTGCGTGCTGAGTTTAAAAATAATTAGCAAAGTAATAAGTATATTTTTAATATGTTTGGGTTGGGGACCCGCAGGCTTTAATAGTCTAGTTTTGTTGCCGTCAAGATCTATGATATGATGTGATGTCGGCACTATTTGTCATGTGGCATGCTTCGCTATGCATAACATTTCTTCATTTTATTTTTATCTCATCCATTACATCTTATTTTAAAATAAACTAATTTTGTTTAATAATAATATACAAATAGAATGAATTGTTATTTTGTGATTCTTTCATTTTTAATCATAATAATTACTATTATTTTTATAATTTTAAAAATGTTATTGACAAACTATTTTTAAATACATTTTTATATTAATTTTGTTTTTATAAATTACTTTCTAATTCTATTACATGTACCCTTCTTAATTGTTATATATTACATGTACTTTCATTTTTTTTTTCTTTTTTCTTTTTTTTTATTCATTTCTGTTAGTTGTTAAAATTTTAAAAATAATTTTGAGATATTAATTAAAGTAAAGACCACTTTTTTCCCTAACCAAATCTTTCTAACAACAAACACAATTAATACCATATGACCTTTAAAAATATCTAATATGATTGAATGAATTATGTCATATGTTTAGATATAACATTAATTAATAATAATAATAATAAAAATCCTAATAAGAGGTCATTTTTATAAAAATCATAATTATTTTAAACTTTGCCAATGAATATTTTTAAGAGACACATTAACAAAACTCAAATAAAAATTAAATACTATTTAATAAATAATAATTTGTTAATCTCTACCCACCACAAAAAAATTATTAATCTAACTCTAACTTTTTAATTTCATATCTCCGTATTCAAAATTGTTGATTTTTCATCTTGAAAGAGTATAACAATGAATCATAAATAAAAAAAAAAATTATTTAAATTTTTTTTTTTAATATTAAACACTATAATTTCAAATCGCACTAGGTGAAATTACCCCAGGTGAAAGCGTGACGCGTTGACAAGTTGGATAGCGCGTGTGAGAAACATGTACTTACTACAAAATTTAACAGAGTAATATTAGTTATGAAAAAAATATTATAAAAATAATCATAAAAGATTCTTTGCAAAAATAACAAAACATCACACTAATTAAAAGATGAAAAATCTTAATGATGCATTTTATAATATTTTTTTACAATTCCTAATATTATTCAGTTTAGCATGTAACAATAAGGCCCCTTTTGGGAAACGGGTTATAATCAACTTTTCAGATTATAACTCACTTTATTTCTCACAAAAAAACAGCTTATAAGCAGTTTTTAACAAAAAAATTGATTATAACTATCTTTTCAAAATAACTCTAAATTAAGGCGATTAAAAACACTGACACGTGAACACAGTGTGACGTGAAGTTGTCGGGAAAGGGGGTCAAGAAGTCGAGTGAGTGCACATGACACCCATACAACTTAGGGGTGTTTTGAAAAATTAATAAAAAATTAATTTTTTGACTTTTTTAATTTATTTTGTCTTTTTGTGAATAAGTTATGTGAGAGGTGTTATACTTAAAATGAATAAAAAGTTAGAAGCTGACTTTTTACCAACTTCTCAAAGGAGTACTTAATGACTCACTAATACATAGGCCTACGTAGAAAAATTATTCCATGATTCATGTTGTATTATTACAAATCAGTTTAAATTATTTATTTGTATCCATATCAATTTTTTATAAGCTATATATAAATAAATAATTTAAATTAATTTGTGACATTCAATAGTTCCGACATTGAATAATTGCTCAACTACAATAGGCGAACACTAACCAATTTCATGTTAATGAGCCGCCACGTGTTGGTGATATGCATTGTTCGTAGATAGGATGGTGACAACTCCTTTCCCCGCGAACCGAAGCTTCTGGCGCTGTGTTTATTATCTATGGTTAAAATAACATGAATTCTCGATAATACCCTTGGTATTTTCATTGATTGGGTTATTTTGCAATGGGCAAAATAGATAATTTCTTAATTATTAGACGAGACATATGCTAGTGTCGAAGTTAATCATTGGGACCCAACACTTCATCATTGGACCTGATATCTACTGGGGACTGGTTTGTTGGTGTTTGATGAACGGTTGTGATTTTGCATTGATACGAGGAGTGTCCCTGTCCGTTGATGATCTTGTTATTGAAGCAATTTTTGTGGTCAAAGGTATAGAAAAATATACGGACCTGATTCTCCATGACCAAGGCAAGGAATAATGTCAAAATTGATTATGCGGTATTTTGAGAAGTTGCTAAAATGTTGGACTCTGTTTGGTAACTCTTTCAAAATATAATTATGCTCATTGATTTGAGTGTGTTTTTGTTTGGAGCTTTCAACTCATAATTTTACACTTATTTTTCAAAACTCAATTCAAAACATAATCATTACTTTTCAAAACTCATAAACAAGCACATAATTCAAATTTTTTTTCAAAACTCAATTTAAATTAATATTTTAATTTTTAAAATATTTTAATTTTGTTAAGATTTTGAATATTTTAATATTAAAATATGTTACAATTTTTTTAATTTTTTAAATATTTTAATTTCAAAATATTACAATTTTAATTTTTTAAATTTTAAAATATTTTATAAAAATAAATTCAAACTCTATTTTATAAAAATATTTTTAAATATTTTAATTTTTTTGTTATGTATTTGGTTACGATATGAGTGTAGAGTTGTGAAAGTAGTATGGAATTTTGAGTTATGTGTTTGGTTATGAATTTTAAAAATAATTTCTTAATTGAATTTTGTTTTATTTGTTTGGTTACGATTTGAGTGTAGAGTTATTTTTAAATTTAAAATATTAATATTTTAAATTATTTAAAATTTTTGAATATTTAAATTATTTAAATTTTTACGATTTAAATTTTTTGAATATTTATTTTAATTTTTTACGATTTAAATTTTGTAGATTATTTAAATTATTTAAATATTTATGATTTAAATTTTTTGAATATTTATTTTGAAAAAAAATTATTTCCTTTGTAGTATTTTCAATTAAAAATTTGATTAATGTTATTTTCTGTTAATAATAATTTTTTTAATTGAATTTTAAAAAGAATTTAATTATGAGTATTGATCAGAATTTTCAATAGTGTGAAAATAGTGTGTTTTGTTATGAGTTATAATAATTTGAATTAAGTTTTGAAATTTTTTTTCAAAACTCATAACCAAACAAATTTTCTTACTTCACATGTCAAATCAAACTTTCAAAACTCAATTCAACACTCTATTCAAAAACTATAACCAAACAAATTTTTTACACTCAAATCATAATTCCACAACTCACAAATTCAAAATACAACTCATACTCTCAAATCATATTTATAAAACTCTACCAAACGCAACCTTAATTTTTTAAATTTTTTTTGTGATTTTTTGATTTTTTTTATGTTAAAAAAATTGACTTTTTTTTCATAAAAAAACTAAAAAGTTAAAAAAAACTTACTTTTTAAAAATGTTCCCAAAACACCCCTATTTTAACTGATAACAATTAATTTAATGGCTTTTTATTTTCTTTTTCAAGTGTTTATATATATATATATATACACATATATATATATCCACTCTTATGTGGTATAAGTGTTTTGGAAGTTGATAAAAATTGTTTGGTTTTGTTTTTCCGAAAACAATTTTCAAAAAATTCTACCTTCTTATTTTTCATATTTTTTTTTTTGTTTTTAATGAATTTTTTTAATATTTTAAGCAATTTTTTTAATTTTTAGATATACCTAACATAAATATACTTAAAGAGTAAAAAATTTGTAAAAAAAATCTTTTAAAAATTCACGAAATACCAAAAATATAAAAAAATACAAGAATTCAGTACATTTTTTATATTTTTATGTATTTATTAATTTTTTAAAATATTTTTTTACTTTTTAGATACATCTAAGGTGCATCTAAAAAACTAAAAAAATGTTTAAAATTTTAAAAATATTCACTAAAAACAAAAAAATATAAAAAATAAAAAACTTAATTTTTAAAAAACTTAATCTAGAAAACTCAAACCAAACACACTATAGCTTTTTGACTTTTTTGGTGATTTTTTTGGCTAAAAAAGCTGGGTTTTTTGTGTTTTTTTTTTTTTTTTTTTTTTGTGTGTGTAAAAAAAAGCTAAAAGGTCAAAAGTTGATTTTTTCAACTTCTTCCCAAAATATATTTGTTTCAAGTGCTTTACTAACAACGGCAAGACTAATTTATTATTTTTAATTAATTTCAGACATTTTTAATAAATATATATATTAAAATTATTTTAGACTCCAATCGCAATGTAAATTGGTGGTTTGCAGCACTAATATCATTTGTCTTGTTACAATTATAATCGTGATTAGAATGTCATTTAATTTATATTGGAAATAATAGTAATTGAAGGGGAAATAAATATAATTTTTTTTACTAAACAATGGAAGTCAATTAAAAAGCTTACCAAAATTGATACGGCGTGGGAGCGAGAGAGTCAATTAGATTTCCAAAATTGATTATGTTAAATAACAAATAATTTAATAACTTTTTATTTTAGACTCCAATCTCAATGTAAATTGGTGGGTTGCAACACTAATATCATTTATCTTATTGCAAATATAATCGTGATTAGAATGTCATTTAATTTATATTGGAAATAATAGTAATTGAAGGGGCAACATATATATAATTTTTTTGACTAAACAATGGAAGTCAATTAAAAAGCTTAGGTCACAATAGTATGGCGTGGGAGTGAGAGAGTCAATTACATTACCAAAATTGATTATGTTAACTGACATCAAATAATTTAATGACTTTTTATTTCCGTATTCAGTTGTTCATATATATATATCTATATCTACTCTTATGTTGTATAGGGTAGTTGTAATATATTTGGTTCAACTGCATTACTAATAAGGGCAAGACTAATTTATTATTTTAATTAATTTTAGAAAATTTTTAATATATATATATATATATTAAAATTATTTTAGACTCCAATCTCAATGTAAATTGGTGTTTTGCAACACTAATATCATTTGTCTTATTACGATTATAATCATGATTAGAATATCATTTAATTTATATTGTAAATAATAGTAATTGAAGGGCAATATATATATATATATATATAATTTTTTTGACTAAACAATGTCAATTAAAAAGCTTAGGTCACAATAGTACGGCGTGGAAGTGAGAGAGTCAATTAGATTACAAGATAGAGGAGATAATTAAATTTATGTAGTCTCATTCAAGAGTGACTCTGTAGGGTGTGATTGGGCTCTTTGTCAATGTCAATATTGCTTTAATATAATTTCAAAAGAATATTATGTGTCTCCAAATTGATTTAATAAGGTTGTTTGCGTGACTACTTCAGCCAAATTAATTTATATAGCTGCTAATTTAAATATTTATCATAGAACTATTAAGAAATACTTAATTAAGACCCTCATTTTATACTTTATTCCTCTTAAAACTAATTAAATTTCGTTAATTAGAGTTTGTGAGATCGTACATCTCAAGTCAACAATGGATTAAAAGAATGCATCACCCACCCAAGACAATATCATTTTGAGCCTTGAAATTTTATGATATCTTCTCAACTACTTTAATTTACTTATTTTTTAAAATTTTTATTTTAGTGTACAACTTGTCTCCAATCCTCTAGAGAATGCATCACTGCAGTTGGGGATTTAGGATAAGAGGTGGGTGTCGTGTGAGTTGTGTTTTTATCCTACCATTTTAAGTTTGTGTCAAAATTTCTTTAATACTAATCAAATCCTTTTATTATTTTATGTTATTGTCTTATATCATTTTCAATTTGTGTCGTGTATTAACATGTAGTGTTAAAAATTTTCAACCTTAATTACAAAGAAAAATGATATTTGCATGTAAATAATTCATGTAAGGTTCATGTGCCAATAATTCATATATAATGAACCTTACACAAACCTAAGGTTTTAAAAAACGGTTGTGATTGTCGGAACAGTTGCGGTAGCTCTGTTATAGTTGTGGGATATAAAGGCCGTAGCGTAATGGTTGTGGTAACCGGAACTGTGATTTTTTATTTTTTATTTTTCGTACAATTTAAAGAAAACTTACCGATATATATATATATATATTTTTTTTTTTTTTTCTAGAATCACATTTATTAGTGTTTAAGATAGGTTTTGATCAATTTTTGTTAATTTTTAAGGGATGATTATTTAGTAATTCCGGAGTATGGACATGTGGTGCTTCGTAAGGTTTTGATTGGTAGAGAGAGGTAGCAGCCCACGATTTATGTTGGGGATAGGGGAATAACATGGGGCTAAGTAATTGGTGATTGGCTTGGAGTATGGGCCACGTGGTGTTATGGGATTATTAAATAATTTTCCATTTTTAAGTATTGTCCAATATATTTTATATTTTCAAATCACTATAAAAGAAACTTTCGATATTTTATTTCAATAGTTAATGACTTTAAGAATAATTGATTTTAAATATCCTAAACTAAATGAATAAAAAATATTCACAATTATTAAATGAGATGATGATAAAAATAAAAATTTTACCATAAACAAAAATCATTTTTGAGGCTTTTTTAAGACAACACTTTATATGTAACTAAATAAAATTATTTACAATTAAGTATTAAATGAAATGATTATAAAAATAAAAATTGTGCCATAAAAAAAAATATTTTTGATTTTTTTAATGACATTTTTTAGACAACACATTACTGAATAAAAATTAAAAAAAAAATTATAATTAAATATTAAATAAAATGATTATAAAAATAAATACAACTACTATTTATATATTTTTTATTTTACATGCTAAATGTAATGAAATAAAAATTAAAAAAAAATTATAAAGAAAATAAATTCATATAAGATTTTTTCTTTGGATTTGGATCACTTGAATATTTATTCTTTTTTTTGTAAGTTTTTTTTTTTTTTTTTTTTTTTTTTTTTGGAAAATGAAGCTATTCAGAATATTATAAAAATAGTGTAGCGATATGTAACGGACCGTTATGGCTATTACGGTATTGCTACGGCCGCTACATAATACCGAAATGGCCGTTACACATGTGAATTTCCGTCATATTGCTATAGCAGGCACAATGGGTGATAGTAAGTACCACAACCGTTACGTAACGGTTGCGGCCGCTTTTTAAAATCTTGTACAAACCTTTCTATGAAAAAAAATAAAAAAAATAAAAAAAAGAACAAAAAGACAGAGAAATACTATTTGCACGTAATGAAAAAGTTAATCTAACGAGATGAAAGAGTTTTGACTAATCGGCTAACCTATTTAATTATTATGACATGAGCCTTACACCACCATGCTGGGAATGGATTTTGCTTAAGTTGACCCAACTCTTTACCTAACCATGCAATAGATGTGAACACTCCCAAGAAAAATGAAGAAAAAGTTGAACACAATAATTAAAAAATTTGGAATAATGCCATAGTAGTTGTAGGTTCATGTAATCGTATTAGAAATCATTGATAATAACTATGTTTGATCAATAATTGATCCCAAAAAAAAAAAAAAACCTAAGTTTGATCAATAAAAATGCTCTTTCAAGAAAGACCATATAGATCTATATACTTGTTTTTATATGTTGTGATCTAATTGATTCCTTATGCTTAGGTAAGTGCCTTCGAACTTAACAAAGCTTAACCGTACTAGTGCTCGTGCCCATATAATGCAACAATGATAGATTGTCTGAAAATTCATGGCTTGAATGGCTCGAAACACCCAAAGCGACGTCGTTTTGAGTATAAAATGATATCGTTTTGACACATTCGAACCATTCAAGTCACACAAATTCGGGTCACCAAACATTTTTCATTATAATGGTGATACTATGTGGTAGTATTACTAATTAATAAAAAAATAAATAAAATTATATTGCAAACAAAACCTTATGTGATTTCATTTTTCTGAATTCAATTTTCTAAAAATTGAGTTTATTTATTTATTTATTTATTTTTCATTTTTTTTTTGTTTTTAGTGATTTTTTTTAATGTTTTAAGCAAATTTTTTACATACACTTAACATAAATACAATTAAAAATATAATATTTGTGATTTTTTTTTTTGAAAAATTCACTAAATATCAAAAATATAAAAAGAAATACAATAATTCAATACATTTTTGTATTCTAATGTATTTATTAATTTTTTAAAAATATTTTATTTTTTAGGTAAATTTAGGTTAGGTGCATCTAAAAAGTTAAAAAAAAAAATTTTGCTTAAAATATTAAAAAAATTTACTAAAAAAATGAAAAACAAAAAACTTAATTTTTAAAAAATTAAATTCAAAAAATTAGAACCAAACAAGATGTAGTACTAACTAAATGGTTAAATTAACGAGAGACAAAAAGTGCTGCTTAATTCGGCCATAGACCTCAATCATTGAAGGTCGTACTTAGTGCACAAAACTCTTTCATAAAATAGAGTATGAGAGAAATAATAAGTAGTCGTGATGTTTAGAGCACGCATCATTTCCTTTTATTGATGTAATCTCTTTGTATCTTGTACGGTTGGTATTTTATCAATAAAAATTTCTTTTATTGATAAAAAGTAATAATAATAAATAAATAAAAAAGGTTGTGTTGTGAAGAAGTTTTCCCAAGTCACTCATACTATAGCAACTTGTTTAGATTGAGGGGTTTGGTAAAAACCAAAAAAAAAAATAGAGAGCTAGAGATCTCTCATCACTTATTTAGATGATTAAAGAAAGAAGAAAAAAAAAATGGCTAGAAAGAAAAATTACTTAAAACTCGCGTTTTATTTCTCACCAAAAGTGGTGAGAAACCAAAATTGGTCTAAAAAAAAATATTGTAATATCTAATGACTCTTCTAAATATAAGGTAAATAAAATTAAAAGCCATGTATGTCAGATGGTAAAAATTTACAGTACTGATTGAGAGCTCTAGTAGAGCTGCTCTAATAGGAGCTCTACTGAGCTAGCAACCCATTAAAAAAAAAAAAAGTAGAAAAAGACAAAACAAAGGGAAGAAAAAGACAATTTAATGCCAGTTTAGAGTTACATTTTTAGAGTTCTAAAGCAATTTCTAAAAAATTATAATCATTTTTTTTTCTTTTCTCAGTTTATTAAGATCCAAAGACGGGAGGGGAATACAGTTGTTAATATGTTTGGTGATGACTTCAAAAGACTTTGATCATTGCATTATTAAATTATGGCGATTTGTTCTAAGCATGTTTAGCTAGGGTTGGTTATGTTTTTAATAGTATTAATCATGAAGAATATATTTCTTAATCTTTCACGTTTCCTTTTAAATAGTCTAACGTGAGAAGACCCGCAAGCCAAGCAAATATACCTTTTCTTGTTGTTAGCTCCTGAGGAAGGCCATCAAAGCTTTCCAAGAAACTTCCCATATGGTGTCGTCACTCCCCAATTTTTATTTATTATTATTATTCTTTCCCACAAGACTCAGAGGACAATATTCCAACAACAGCTAATTTTATGTCCAGTCTTTCATGGATGCATTATATGAAATTCGAATCTTTCCAAGATCCCCCAAGACTTGGGGACTTCCTGGAATTGCCCTATATAATACAAACATGATGGATGCCATGGTTGAAATAATGTGTGAAAGCACCATCCTAACGTAGGGTTTTGGTTCATTATAAATAAAGGATTTATGATAATTCACTTATAAACATACAAAATGATTTTAAACGTGACAATAGATAATTATGAAACTAATGGTCCTCGTATGTTACAAATATGAGAAGAGATATGTGTAAAAATACCTCATATGTTTGGTTTCGTTTTAAATTTTTTTTGAAAAGATCTAGGTAACGTTTGGTAGAGTTTTGTAAATATGATTTGAGAATATTAGTTGTATTTTGAGTTTGTGTGTTGTGGAATTATGATTTCAGTGTAGAAAATTTGTTTGGTTATGGTTTTTAAATAGAGTGTTGAAATGTGTTTTGAAGATGTATTTTGAATTAAGTTTTGAAAGTTTGATGTGACATATGAAATAAGAAAATTTGTTTGGTAATGTGTTTTGGAAATAGTTTTCAAAACTTAATTCAATTAATAATTTATAATCAAACACACAACTCATATATCGATATCCGTATTTTTTATCAACAGTAACAACCAAACTATTTTTAAAATACTGAAATTAAAAATTGATTTTTTTTCAATTAATTTTTTTTCAATAATTTTTTTTGAATAATTTTTTTTCAAATAATTTTTTTTATTTTAAAATAAATCTATGTCAATTATTTTGTGTCAATTAAATTTTCTATCAATTCATTTTTTACGCCTGTACAAACATCTTCTACAATACGTTTTTTATTTTTTTCTAAAATTTTGTTAAAGTCAACAACTTTTGAGAATACATATTAATAAAAATTAACATAAATACACTAAGTTTAATATTTTAAAATAGAAATCATAACGTAAATCTTACAAAACATTATCAATTTTTTTTTCTCATTTATTACACATTATTAATTTAGTAATAAAGTTGTAACAGATTGTTCAATATTTGTTCAATATACGGATGTAATATTATTAAAAAAATATTAATATTATAAAAAAAATAATAGATAAGAAATAAAAAGTAAAAAATAAAAATAAAAAATAACCTGAACCTTCTGAACCTTCAGAGTAGCTTTAGATAGTCGAACACCAGGAAGTTGGACCGAGACAACCGGGCGGTCAACCAGTCGGTCATCCCATCTCACACCAACTCCCACTCAGTGAAAGCTTTTAAGAGAAGAAATATGAGGTTCACGTGATACAGAGAAGAAATATGAGGTTCACATTAAATTTTTAGAGACGATGGAGAAGGACATGGAAGCTTTTCAGATCAAAAGAGAAAGAAAGATGAGGTTTATGTGAAATTTTCAAAGATAATGGAGAAGGACATGGAAGCTTTTCAGATCAAAAGAGGAAGAAGGCAGAAACGTTAAAAGTGGAGAACTGAAGTACAAGCTGCCAAACGGGTTTTTAAACTGTAATTTGAATTAACACGCAGAATTATATTTTGAATGTCCTATCCAAACGTGAAGCAGGAGTTCATGTGTTGAAAGTTAATTTGAAAATACAAACAAACAGAGCCCTAGTTTCTAACATATGAAAATCATGAGTGTTTTATTTTTTTTAATTATTTACCAAACTAGTTATTACTTCTTTTTTGAGAAAAAAATATATATATATTTAGCTTGCTTGTTTTCATTTTTCAAAAAACACTTTTCAGAAAATTCTACTTTCTTATTTTCTACACTTAAAAAATAAAAAAATTGTAAAAAAAATCTTTTAAAAATTCACTAAATACCAAAAATACAAAAAAAAAAAAATACAAGAATTCAGTACATTTTTTGTATTTTTATGTATTTATTAATTTTTTCAAATATTTTTTCACAAATTTTCTACTTTTTAGATACATCTAAGTAAGGTGCGTCTAAAAAAATAAAAAAAAATGTTTAAAAATTTAAAAATATTCACTGAAAACAAAAAGACACGTAATTATCAAAAAAAATTAATCCAAAAAACTCAAACAAAACACACTGATTGATACTTGGACTAATGAACAATACATGATTACGTTCTATTAAATACTACCTAATCAATGCACAATGGTAGGACCTAAACTTTGCAAGCATGTGCATGGACATAACCACCATTAATCTTATCCTGTTCTAA
Organism: Camellia lanceoleosa; assembly: GCA_025200525.1. Lineage (NCBI taxonomy): Eukaryota > Viridiplantae > Streptophyta > Magnoliopsida > Ericales > Theaceae > Camellia > Camellia lanceoleosa. The sequence goes on from CM045760.1 coordinate 5,094,924, forward strand.
CTTCGGGAATCATAAGCTATAGTGAACTCACTCACAAACATTGATAGCGATGTCTACAATATTAAAACAATAAGGAAAATGCTTAGGAACCTTGGTATCCATTAATTTGATTTCCTTAATCTCCCAAAAGTAATGCTCATGAGTTAGAAATCCAATTATGCTTTAATTTTTAATTTTTCCAATTTTAGTGCGCAAAACTATGGCCTAACCCACTTGTTTTAAACAACCGATCAAACCACGGTGATTAGATTCAAAGCCATAATCTAAGAGAGAAATTCTTTTAGACTAGATTTGGGTGGAGTGGGAAGGTGGTCTCTCTACTTTTTTAAGGATATTTTTAATTTTTTTTTTTTTCAAGATTTTTTGAATCTTTGAATGAGTGTTGAAGAATGTGTTCCAGCTTTGCACCCGTGGTCCCTTGAGAATATCTCTTTTTTAGGGTTCTTTGGCAATGAACAAGTTGGTATTGGAATGGTCAATTATGCTTTGACTGGGAAAAAAAAAAAAGTTGAAAAGAGGATAGAGCTCGTGAAGTAAAAATGAGTCCTACTACATGTAGAAGATAGTCTCTCATACGTAGAAGTATATATATAGTCTCTCATATGTGGACTATGAAAAGAAGAATTTGATCTTTCCTTTTTTGGGAAAATACTTAAAGATTTGATTTTTCCACTTAATAGCTAGTAAATGTGAAATTTTTTTGTAGTTCTGAATAGTCTAATTGCAGACATATTGCCTAAGAATTTACAGTGTGTTATTTACGATTTAATAATTGGTTTATAAAATGAATGGAACTTGATTATTTTTGAAGGATTGCATTGTCGCATTCACAAGAAGGGAAAACATTTTTGACATGAAATGACATCACTTGCATTCATGATTATATACATGCTAACCTCATATAATTTTGTAATATTATTTCTACTGGGAAATTGTGCTCATCGCTTAGTAAAAAACATTTTCAAGTGCTTGTGAGATGCCTCTATCTCGTTGAAGGGTTGGAATATTCACAGCAAGAAGGCTCATGTTTTATTGTTAATTTTGTAAAGCTTTTGAGCTAAATTGTGTGGGTCGAAACCTTCTTTTTGTAACAAGGTTTTAACCTTGAAAGATGTAAGTTCATAGGAAATTTTACTTGTTATTCACATTGTTGTAATAGTTATTCACGTACTATACATTCAGGATATGAATGTTTTGACTGAAATGGAGAAGTTTATTTTTTTACGAAGAAACTTATTGAATGTTGAGTATTATATTGACTTTAGCATATATATATCGAATGCATATTATTATCACAAAAAATAACATACAATTCCAAATTCTTCATATCAAAATTGTCACTAATACATTATTTCAATGAATGATTTTGTATGAAAATTTTGAAGGATTAGTATTTGCCATTTTTTAAACTCACGCAAAATGATAACAAAGTTTTTAAAACCAAACACTTCTAAATGATGTCATTTTTCTTTTTTCTTTTTCTTTTGCTTTTCTTTTTGGGGGTAAAATGGAACATCATTGAAAATTAAGAGTACAAACACTACAAGAAAAAACATATTTCGCAACTAAAAATGGATTTTTCGTCCCTGAAAGTAGCAGAATTGGCGACTAAAATGGAATTAGTCGCCAAAAGTGAACATTTTTGGGGACTAAAACAGTTTAGTAGCCAAATGTAGGGGTTTTAGCGACTAAAAGTCAGTTTAGTCGCCGAATATAGGGGTTTTAGCGACTAAAAAAATTTTAGTATCCAAAGGAGAAGGTTTTTAGCGACTAAAAACATTTAGCAGCCAAAAGTATAGGTTTTGGCGACTAAAAAATAGTTTGGTCGCCGATTATACGTGTTTTACCGACAAAAATGAATTTCGTAGCTAATTTAGTAGCTAAAAGTCAAGCATTGCCGACTAAAATGCAATTTAGTCGCCCAAAGTAGAGGTTTTGGCCACTAAATTTCAGTTTAGTCGCCAAAAGTGGAGGTTTTTCGGCGGGAATGAATTTTCTTAGCGACTGAAATATAATTAGTAGCCAAAACTATACAATTAGCGACTAAAAAATAGATTTAGTCGCCAAAAGTGATCTAATTTTTTTTTAGTAAATAATTTATTTTTTACATAAATTATATTGAATAAAAATAATTATTTATATATATATAACTAGATATTAATACGGGTTAATATAGTATATAAATAATATATGTTGCATATCTATTCATGTGATGTTATAGTGGCATAGTAGAGAGAGTGTGCTACTAAAGGTTTAAAATGTGGGAGAGGTTGGAGGTTCGAATCTCAAAAAAAACAAAAAAGTTTGTTTGTTTGTTTTTTTTTTTTTTTTTTTTTTCACGGAAGCACCTTTGGCGACTAAAATTTTAGTCGCCAAAAGTGTTTATTTTGGGCGACTAAACGGTTTAGTCGGCGATTCATGGACTATTGGCGACTAAAAGATTAGTTGCTAAATGTGTGATTTAAAAAAGTGTAAATCACTATTGGCGACTAAATCGTTGGTCACTAAAGAGCTATTTTTTGCCGACTAAAAAAATTTTAGTCGCCAATACCTCCGGCGACCATATATACGCGACAAAACGGTCGACTTTCGGCGACTAAAAATAGACTTTTGGCGGCTAAAAATTTAGTCGCCAAAGGTGCTTTTTCTTGTAGTGAAAGTTGTCGAGTATTTAGCTTATGTTTGGGAAGTTGGTTTGTAGGCTATTTTGGTTAAAATAGTCACAAAAAACAAAAAAAGTTTTTTAGTCTAATAAGACAAAATATCACAACCAACCCATAACCATTACATTCTTTCTCTCACAAAAAAGTCAAAAAAATCAAAAATATTTTCCAAACCAGATTTTTTACCCTCAAACTAAAATAATCAAAAAAGTCAAAAAATTAAAAAATCAACTCACTTTCCAAACAGAGGCTTAATGCCTTTAGTATCATTGTACAATTGACTTGCAATAAAATGTGACAAGTAGTGAAAAATGTGCAATCTGTCAATCACACAAGCTCCTTGATTTGCTAGTGTATCTACGCAACCATTAGTTTCCAGGTAGATGTGGTCAATTGAGTGAATGCCCAATTGCTCCATTAGGTACCTGCAGTGAGAAACCAAGTTACTAAGTTGATGGTTATGATTTGTCTTTACCAAGATGAGTTGGATTAGACTCGTTCCATCAGTTTCCACAACAATGCTTGTTGTTCCTCTATTAAAAGCCACGTTGAGCCCATCACCAAGGCCATGTTTGATTAGGGTTTGGGAAGGAGGGTTGAATTATTAATTCGTGAGACATATTAAATTTATATTTGTGTGTAACAAAATATCATGTGATTAGCAATCCCATGGAGGGGTCTCATGGTGGGATTAGCATTCTCGTAGGAGGGTTAGAATAGCTAATCTCCTCACACAAATTGATGGCTAAATTATCATTTTACCCTTCACTTTACAAAATTAACAAAATTATATTATGAGGATTTTTATGTAATTTTATAGATTTAGTCCTAACTAACTAATACCACCACACTAGTATACACACACACACACTTTATCTTACATTTTTAACCTAATACCACCACACTAATAATCTCCTTATTCCGTCTTACCGTACTCATAATCTCATCAAACCTAATCCGCCAAACAAATGCGCCCGAATAGTCCATAATTCAGTAAAAATATTGGAAGTAATGTTAATGTTTCTGCAAAAACCTTGTAATAACCCGACTCTCGTCTATGACCCTGGGATACTTTCGACTTCCTTATTCTGTATAGTTATATGCTTATTGTGAATTTTCATGTGGAATTATGGCTAAGTAAGTAAATCCCAAGTTTAAAAGAAGTCTATCTGTTTCACAAGAAAACTATCTGTCACCATTAACACGTTTGACTTAGAAATTGGGCATCTTAACGGCTTAATTATCCGAAATTAATTATATATCTGTGATCAGCATAATTTTCTGGTAATATTAGGCATGTTTACGAAATTTCAATTTTGGAATGATAAAGCGATTGGATTTTGTCTTATTATCCTATTATATATATATATCAACTTAGAAGATATTTTTGAGACTTAGAGCTATGTCTTGTGTGACATCAAGAAGAGAGAAAACGTGAGGATAGGAGAGGAAGAATTGGGGGGGAAAACGTGATTCAACAAGGGAGCTAAGCAAAATTGTTAAATTTGTGAGATTTAATTCAAGGTAACCCAAGTTCTCTTCTTGTTATGGCAACTTAGAATTGTAATTCATGTTTTGTTTGATTCATGTAAGATTCATGTTTGAATTATGAGGGTTTTCATCAATTGGTTATTTTAACACTCAATTTGGGCGTTCTATGAAATTATACTTCAATCCTTGGCTTTATACCATCCCTTCATGGATTTAGGTATATATATATGTATATATATAGATATCATGTGCTATGGTTCAAGAACATGAAGAACTTGAATCCAAAAGTGGAATTTGGGGAAGAGATGGCTTATTTAAGTTCCTAATTGTGCTTAATTTGTCATGTTTAAGGTAGAATTCATATTATAGTGATGTTGGGTTGAAATATGGTCTTAGATTCATTTGGAATTGCATGAGAAGTGGAAGGAAGTTGCTAGATTCGAAGTTAATTTGAGACGCGTGGTCGCTCGGCGTAGGAAGTCCCTTTCGGCGGGAAAAACGACCTTCCAGCAGTTTTGTAATTTGTGCAGTACGCTCGAGCGGCCAAAGTGGCGCTCGAGCGTGGAGGCTTATTTTCAGACAAAAAAATAAATGTTGTTCAGTTTTGCATGCTCGTCCCTCTGGTACTTTTAGAATATTTTTCTGAAAATTTTAAGATGATTGTAAATTTATATGAAATGTAATGACACAGGGAATGATTCCTCAATGATTTATGCAGAAAGAATACTAATTTATCAGTCATGTGGTGTACAGGGCACACTCCAGAAGGAACTAGTACGCCACTACAACACTGTGAGTAATAGTACGCTATATGTACATTTTTCTTTCTGTTATAACGCTCTAATCCTTGTAAGTGATTTCACTTCAAATGGAAATACGTGTGAACGTTGAAAAAGCTGCATACAGTGGTGTAACTATGGAATTACTCTGCTCTGTCTATAATACATATTCACCTTCTGTCATCTGTAAGCAACTGGTATTATTTCCTGTTATTACGAGGCAACGATTTTGATGGATCAAATGCACATACTGTTATCCACAAATTAAGGACATTGATTCATGATAGTAAGCAAGTGAAATGTGGGTACATTATGATACTATAGTATTTATGTACCCTTGGAATTAATGGATGTTGTTGGCACTTTGTGATAAGTAACTTAAATATGCTAACTCCTCTAAATGATAAAAAGAAACTATGTATCTCTATATGACTGTAAGGCTAGTCTGTTTTGATGACATTACGGTTGTTCCACTATGATACTCGTTTTGTTTATGATATGACATGATGAAACTTATTGACTTCTGGTGTGGAGCAAAGTGCTGTACGGAACTAAGTGCTACACTTTAGTGGGAGCCACCTCTAGAATCCGTACGAGCCACCTCTTGAATCCATGCACATTTCTGTATATTTCTGATATACAATGCTAGTAAGGCTATCTGTCTTGTGCCGAAGGCTACCTGCTTGAAAAGGCTATCTGAGTGCCGAAGGCTACATGCCGTAAGGCTATCTGGGCTGAAAGGCCAATCTGATAAAGTTGGGCCAATAGGTCAATCTGTTAAAAATTAGGTAATAGGCCAAGAGCCGTTCGAAGGTAAAACCGTATTACTTTTGTACTTGGGTTGATGCATGTACAGCTACGCATTATGATTTAATTGTTTAAGTACTAATATTCACGAGCTTGTCTCATTACGTAATTTTGTCTCGATTTACGTAGGAAGCTTGACTTGGAGATCCGTTCTAGCAATTGCATTTTGTCAGCATAAGGATAACCAGGCACCTAAAGGAACTCTTGCATGATTGTCTATGTGTTTTTCGTACCCATATGTGGTTGGTCAAGGTTATTGTACCTAATGTTTTGTATACCTAAAGTCGAAATTTGGGTTTATAGGCGTATCGTAACCTAATTTCATGTACATATTCTTTGTAAGTTAAATTTCAAGATGGTCCTGGCATTTTGGTAGTTGCTCAATGGATGTATCCGAATGTTGTTCTAATTTTACTGCTTCCGCACAAGCCCCAAAAATCAATTATTATAGGTCATTCCGTCTGTTTCTGAGTAGGTCATGCCCAAACCTTTTAGGGGCGGGTTTGGGGTGTGACAAACCTGTCGCCCATCTACCCATACACTATGATAATGCCACCACCACTAGTAAGACCAAGGTTACCTTTTGTTTTTTTTTTTTTTTTTGTTTACTGGTAAAAAAGAACTTTTTTGATGAAATCAAAAACATACAAAGTATGTGGTAGTACATTAATAAAGGGATCAAAAACATACAAAGCATGTTGTAGTACATCAATAAAGGGGGGAAGGCGAGAACAAAAAGCATCATAGCGTGTTTCTCAATCCCAACTAGGTTAGTATAAAAAATAACACCCACTCATATGCTAATTTAAGTTAAAGAGTTGGTGAGAAACCACAAGAAGAATAAGGGAACAAAGAAAGAAGAACCAAGCAGGCTACACACAACAACAAAACGCACAACACTAAAGCACTAAAAGGTTCACAGCTAAGAAAAGAAAAGAAAAGAAAGCCAGTAAGCCTTATCACAAGGCACAACAGCGGCCAAAAAGATAATCCAAGAAAACAACACAGCAGCACCTCTGACCATGCTTTGTTCCAGATTCCAAAACAAAATGGGAAGCTAGACATGGAAGGTGGAGAGATGTCTCTTTTTTGGATTTGATCTTCCGAATTTTGTTGCCCTCAGCTTGTGGAGGGAGTTTGCCTTCAACTTTAAATTTGAGTCGTTAAGGGGTGTTTGATAAAGTTAAAAATTGAAAATTAAAGAATGAAAATTAAGTATTAAAAATTGAATAAGTACTAAAAAATTAAAGAATTTTTTAAGTTAAAAAGTTATTTGATAAAAATTTAAGTACTGAATTAAAAAAAAAAAATTATTTGATATGCGTAAGATAAAATTTGAAAATTATTATTTTTAAATTGTATATTTTAATTTTTATATTGTGATGATTGTGGTGGTGGTGGTGGTGGCGGTAACGTGTTCGTGGTAGTAGCGATGATAGCAGCAGTAAAATAATGGTGAAGTTCATGGCAATAATAATAATGGTGATGAAGGTAATGATAGTAGTGGTGGTGGTGGTGGTGGTGGTGGTGGCCGCGGCAATGGCGGTGGTGATGGTGACAGCATGGTGGTGGTGGTAAAGATAGCAGTAGTGATGATGGTGGTAGTCGTAGTAGTGGTGGCGATATGATGGTGGCGGTTGTGGTGGTGATTGTGGTAGTGGTAGCGATGGTGATAGTGGTGGCGGTGGCATGGTGGTAGTAGTGGCGATAGTATGATAGTTGTAGTGGTAGCAGTGGTGATAGTGATTTATAATAGTGTAAATCGATATTTATGTTTAATGTTTATAAATTTAATCAGAATTAAGTAAGTTTTATGTGATTTAAATTTTTTTTGTTTTAGCTTATATTTTAAAAGACACTTATCTGTTTGTTTGTGTTTTTAAACTAGTTTTCAACGTGGTAGTTTGAGTATGATGTTTGGATGGAGTTGTGGAATTAATTTTTCACAACTCTGCAGAAAGCTCTGTGTATTTTGTCAAAACCGAGCGCGATTTTCATTTTTTTTTTTTCAAAATTTGGCCTAACGGGATGTCCGGCCAGTTGACCGGAACAGTAAATTTTTTTATTTTTATTTTATTTTATTTTTTTTAACATTTGATATGTTAATTTTTATATATTCGAAAAACACATTTTTTGAAATTTTTAAAATTTTCTATGTGTTTTAAAATAATTTTGAGTTGTATGTTTAGTTATGAGTTATAAATTTTTGTATCAAATATCAAATGTCACATCAACAATTCCTCACTCAAATCAAAACTATTTTCAAAACTCTTTACCAAGCAAATTTTCTACACTCAAATCATAATTCCAAACCCCACAAACTCAAAATACAACTCATACTCTTAAATCATAATTACAAAACACAACCAAACGCAATCTTAAATTTCTAAGTGATATTAATTATGATTATCAAATGGGCTTAATTGATTATCACTTAATCAATTCAATTTTAAGTGTTGAATCATATTATCAAACACTCCTTAATCATAATAAGATCATAGTAGACAAAATCATGATAGAGAATCTTGATTCAAATAAGAAAGGTTCCTATTACCAAAAATACTATATAAAATGAAAATTAACTCCCAATTTTACTCTAAAAGTGATTGTATGGTATACATTTAAAGTTAGTGGAATGTAAGCCATCCTTAATGAATGTAGTCCATTAATTCGTTTTTCTTGTAATTTTCTAATATTTTTTCTATAGTATTGTTAATCTAAACTGTTATAATGATAAAACCTTTTGCAAGATTTTAAAAAGTCTCTAGCATAACAAAGATGAAATGATACCAAGTTGTTGTTGGTGCAACAACTTGTTGCATAAACAAACAACCTTAATCTGTGAGTCTCAATAATCCTCCAAATGTGTGTTGTGAGTCTCATTAATCCTCCAAGGTTGTTCATTTAGTATAATATAATCTGTTAAATTTTCTAAAGAAAATATCATTTACGTGGAATGTAGAAAAAAAAATAATATCATATTAATGGAAAACTTTGCGACATAGAAAGACAAATTTATACTGTTTCCTTGAAATTGATATATTTTTCTGACATACTTAGTTCCCCAATTTTCTATATTTCCCGATACAGTAATGGATTGAATTTAATAATTGACCAAACCCCAGCCAACCTAAAGAATCTGAGATAGGAACAAAATGTTACAAACACAAATAAATGAGTCTAAAATAATAAGAAGAGGGGTTGCTTACTTTAAATGAGCACCTATCTTTGTGTGGTTTGAGTACTTTTGGAAAATCCCACAACAAAAAAACAAGCAATGCAGAACCCTATAGACAACATCAAAAATTAAAGTGAAATCTCTGAGTTCATATTCCCTTCTCTTGTGCAAAGATTTGATTCTGGGCAGTATTAGTTTTATTTATTTTATTTTTGAAAAATTTTATTTGCCTTCACAACTTGTAGCTTAAAGTTCACAATCTATTCACTCTCTTTTGTATCTTTTTTTTTAATTATTTTTTTCCCCCTCTCTGCATATCTAATATTTTTATTATATATATATATAAATTCTATATTAAAATGATTGGTGACCAACAGTGTGTGATTAAAACTCCCATACATTCACCCAAACACAGCATATGCTTCCTATATATTCTTCAAAACATGGGCATCACTTTTTTTTATCAGTGTTTCTTGTCTATATGAGTGATTCCGCATGTTTCTTTGATCTATATTATAAAATTAATGAAGCTAAGTGTATATTAATTTTTGTTTATTTAAGATTTAATCCCAGATAAAGATTATGATAAATGATGAGAAAGAGGATTTGGCTTTTGGCTGAAATAAAATCACATTTCTGCTTCTTTGTTGTCAAGATTATGTTGCTAGTTCACAAGTTTTGTATTGGCAACTAGGTAGTGATTGCAAACTTTGTGGTCATAATTAGTTTAAGAATTTTTGTTAACAAGTGTTTTACTGATATTTGTTCCACTTCAAGATTCTTGATGGTGCAAAGTTGAAAGTGGCTTTTGAGAAAGCTAAAGTTAGGAAAATATGAGTCTTGGATTAGGCAGAAGTGACATATCATGCTTACCAGAAGGTTCTCAAGATGTTTCTCTGCTTCATTTTCTATGGTCTTCTTTGCTTTACCAAATCATTAGGTCTTGATCACAAAAAAGGGCTATGAGTAAGTAATTGAAACTCAACAAGATTAATTGTACTAAGACATTTCTCAACACCTACTTAACTCAACACACAAATAATAATGAAAAATCTCTCAGTGTGCCATACACATTGTATGCAACCCTACCACAAAATTATATAAGTTTTTATGAATTTACATAAGTGATTTCATAAAAATACGTAAACTGAACATAAATTCATGTAATTCTATTAATAAAGGTGAACTTATGCGAATTTATATTCAATTTATTCATTTTTGTGAGATTACTTATGTAAATTCGTAAAAACTTGAGTAATTTTGTGGTAAGAGTTGCATATGGTGTGCATTGCACACCTGAACATTACCCACTTAAAAGTACTAGTTAGCAAGAGACCAATCAATGAAAACAAAACTCAAAATCCATACTGTTGGTAAAAATACCAGAAAAAATATATTTTATTGATAAATAATGCAAAGAAAAAGAGATACAAATAGATCAGGCTGAGGCACGAATATCTCGTTTTCTTTAAGAAGTCAAGCTCACTGCGGTAGGAAGAATCCAAATACCGATACAACAGTCATAAAATTATGACTTGTCCCCTCCAAGATACAACAGCCCGACCACTTGTTGTATGGTTCAGGCCAACTCTATACAAGATGGTGAACCCAAAACTCCACCAAGGAAAACACCATTCTTTGCTAGTAATCTCTCTTGTATAAAAAGTAGTTAATGCGTTTTTGTAGAAAAAAATAGAAGAGATGAACTATTTATAGGCCACTAAGACATTACAAAATACATCAAAAAACAATAATGACCATGAACCTAGAGAAAAGGGAGAGTGAACCAAAAATTAACTCACTAACAAGTTCATGAATTCTAATTAAACTCCATTTATGAATAAGACAAAAAGTCCCCAAAGTAATGAATCTTCATTCATGAACAAGATGAGATTCATTCATGAACAAGATGAGATTCATGAATAAGACAAAAGAAGATTTATGAACAATATAAATAAATAAAAGATATTAAAATGGTCGAACAATCCCCTACTCATTTTAATATCAACAAGGACAAGAGAGATTACCAAACAAAGATAGACTAGTATGTATCATGAAGGTGTGCTCTGCATTGAACCTTCATTAGTGAAACAACAACCTCTACTCTAGAGTTAGTAGTGGTCTCAAACTTGAACTATGACTATTTAGGGGAAATAAAGTAATACTGCTCACACATAATAATTCAGGTGTTGACATGAGCTTTTAATAGCCTCACTTTTCATGAGCATATTTGAGAACAAGCCTTGTTATCATAGAAAGCGGCCTCACTTTCATGCTCACATAGGTAAAATCTATCAAGGGTGTTCTTGTAATTTACATACCTCACTCAACAAAAGCTACAGAATTTCATTAAGAGTATAAAAACTCAACCCTTCAACATTACAGGACAAATGCACTTACATCATAGGGATGGATAACAAAATATTAAAGAGTGCATTTTTTACAACCACCATATGATTCGTTCTTCCCATTAAACCTAGTTACAGGATCTCTGGTCCCTAGGTTGGGTATCCTCATACATAGTTTATGATTTTATAGGCTTCAAACCTATCCCCCTCGATGTATTCTAGACCCTATCTCTCGCCAAGGCCTTGGTAATGGATCTGCAAGATTATCACAAGATCTTACATAATTCACAATTATGATGCCATTACTTAAATAGGATCTCACATTATTGTGTTTCCTTCGAATAGGTTTGGATTTGCTATTATAAAAATGGTTGTTCACTCTACCAATAACAGCAGTGTTATCATAACGAATTAATACAGGAGGAATTGGTTTTTTCCAAAAAGAGATTTCATGTAACAAATCTCTCAACTAATTCGCTTCCTCACATGCTGAAGCTAATGCTATAAGTTCAGCTTCCATAGTAGAATTAGCAATTATAGTTTATTTTTTAGACTTCCAATATATAGCACTACCATCCAAGGTAAAAATAAAACTTGAGGTAGAGAGAATCACTTAATAAAGTGTTCCAATCGGCATCACTATATTCCTCAAGTACCGTAGGATACTTGTTATAAAACAAAACATAATTTTTTGTACCAGATAAATATCTCATTATTCTTCCCATGGCTAGCTAATGATCTCGACTTGGCTTGCTAGTAAACCTGCTAAGTACTCTAACAGCATATGCAATGTCAGGTCTAGTATAGTCAGTAGCATATCTCAAACTATCAATCATGTTAGCTTATTCCTTTTGATTAATCACTTTTTTTTTCATTTGTTACAACAGATAAATGTATTTTTGCATCAAAAGGAGTAGCAACATGTTTATAGTCTAGAAAATTATATTTCTTTAAAATTTTCTCAACATAATGCGACTGATCAAGAAAAATGTCATCATTAGTCTTGGTAATTTTAATTCCCAAAATAAAATTGGCTTCACCATGATCTTTCATATCAAAGGGGCTATTAGGCATATTTTTAGTCTCATTTATAATATGCAAATTAGAGCCAAAGATAAGTAGATCATGCACATGTATATGTGGCTAATAATTACATGTGCATTCTCACAAGTTTTATAATATATGCACTTATCACATTCATTAGTCTTATTGTCATTCTTAAGTATGCAGGAATCAAATTTCTCATGTCACTGTTTAAGAGCTTGTTTTAAACCATAAAGGGATTTAGTTAGCTTACACACCTTGCTTTCTTGGCCAGGCTCTACAAAACCTTCGGGTTGGTATATGTAAATCTCCTCATCTAGATCTCCATTTAAAAATACTGTTTTCACATCCATTTGATAAATTTTTAAATATGAATTGCAACTACTACTATCAACAGTCTAATAGATGTAATTCTAGTAACCGGAGAAAAAGTATCAAAGAAATCAAGATCAACTTGTTGTTTAAAACCTTTAGCGACAAGCCTCGCTTTATATTTATCTATAGTTTCATCTGGTTTAAGTTTTTTTATGAAGGACCCATTTACACCCAATAATTTTACAACCTGGAGGTAAATCCACTAGCTTCCATGTTTTATTTGAAAGCAGTGAATCTATTTCATCATTTACTTCCTCTTTCCAAAAAATAGCATCAGGTGATAATAAAGCTTTTTGCACTGTAAGAGGAATTTCTTCCACATTATAAAGATAATAGTCAGGGCCAAAATCTTTTTCAACTCTAGCTCGTTTACTCTTCCTTGGTTGAATTTGAGAATTTTCTTGTTCTTGAAAAATTTGAGATGGAGTAGAAGAGTTAGGCACGGATAAAATATTTTCAAAAATTATTTGACCCCCACTATTTCTAGATTTGAAAGGAAATTTATTTTCATGAAAAATAGCATCACCTGATTCAAAAATAATATTATTTTTCATATCAAAAAATCTATAAGCTGTACTATGCAACGCATACCTAAAAAAAGTACAGGTGGTAGCTCGTTTACCCAATTTGAGTCGTTTAGGATCTGCAAGTCTCATAAAAGCTAAACAACCTAAAACCCTCAAATAACCTAGATTTTGTTTATGCCCCCGCCACAACTCATAATGTACAATTTTAATCTTTTTATGTGGCACTCTATTTGTCACATGGCAAGCTGTCAAAATAGCCTTACCCCAAAGATTTGAGTGACTTTGAATCAATAAGCATAGCATTCGTCAAGTCAATTAACGTTCTATTTTTTCTTTCAGCTACGCCATTAGATGAAGGTGAATATGGTGGAATAGTCTTATGAATAATTCTCAATGACTGAACAAAAGAGTTGAATCCAAGAGATTCAAACTATCAGCCTTTATCACTTTTAATTCTCTTAATTTTTTTACCGAATTGATTTTCTACTTCAAGAAGGAATTCTTTAAATTTCTCAAAAGCATCACTTTTATTTTTTAATAACTATACGTTTGTGTATTTTGAAAAATCATCAATAAAAGTGATAAAATATTGGTTACCAGCACGATTTAAAATTCATTCAAACTTACACAAATCAGTATGAAATAATTCTAGTAATTCGGTATTTTTTTCAACACTTTTATGAGGTTTGTTGGTAATTTTTTCTTTACTGCAAACTTCACATTTCTCAAATTTTTTTGTCACTTTAGGAATTAATCCTAAACTACTCATGATTCTCACATATTTACTGTTAATATGACACAAGCGAGCAATGCCAAAAATTAATAGAAGACAACATGTAAACCGAATTAGTAGACGGTTTATTAATCTCAACATTCAATTTGAACATCCCATCACAAGCATAACCCTTACCCACAAAAATACCCTTCTTGGTAATCACATATTGATCAGATTCTATAGTTTGCTTAAAACCAGCCTTATTCAACAAATAACTTGACATCAAGTTCTTTCTCATGGACGGTGTACAAAGCACATCTTTTAAAGTAAGCACACGTTTAGAGGTGAACTTAAAGTCAACCTCACCACTCCCAAGTATCTTGGTTTGACTAGAGTCACAAAGAATAATTGTTTTCTCATCATCAAAGGGAGTATATACCTTGAACCAAGTTTGATCATAACAAACATATCTATTAGCACCAGAATCTGCCCACCAACCGTCTACATCATTAACCGTGCAAATGTCTGTAATCATCGGCACAAATGACTTCTCAATAACATTAGCCTTTGGGGCAGGTGCACGTTTTCGGAATTTGCAAGTTTGAGCAATGCGCCCACTTTTGCCACAGACAAAGCATACAAAATTTTGTGGAGGTAAAGGGCCTTGATTCTTATTTGGATTAATCCATTTATTGTGAGGTTTACCATAATTCTTCATATTCTTTTTATAAGGCTTTAAATAAGCATTCTTGGAATTGTGACCTTTGGGTAAGTTATTATTTGCTGAAACAAAGTTTACATTTGTGGTAGAATTGTCATTACCCACTTGTGTTATTAATGCATATTGGCCTCTAGCCTCCTTTTCGACTCGGATGCAAGTGATCAACGCCTCTAAGGAAGTCTCCTTTTGTTTGTAGCGCATGTTCTTTTGAAATTCTCTCCAAGATGGCGGTAGTTTGTTAACAAGTCATACAACTACCAAGTTGTCACCAATCTTGATGCCTTTAGATCTTACTTCTGCAACTATCATTTGGAAATCTTGTGCTTGCTCCACAACAGATTTTCCATCTACCATTTGGAAGGAAAAAAAGCAGTTAGCTGCATATTTTTTTGCTTCTGCCTCTTCAGTATCATACTTAGTCTATAAAGCTTTCTAAATTTTCTTTGCGGAAGTGTAAGTGGTGTCATAGTAATCATAAAATTGATCAGCAAGGTAATTTAAGAGATAAAAGCGACATTTATACTCATCTGTATTGTAGGAAGCCACTTTTGCTTCATGTGCGTCGTAGTTTTCATCATTCATCTCCTCGGTTGGGATTTTATTTGGGTTTTTCTCGGTAAGAACATATGCAACTTTCAAAAGACTAAGATAAAAAAGAACTTTTCCTTTCCACCTCTTAAAATGAACTCCCTTGAACTTGAAAGACTTGTTGAGATCTCTAATTCCATCATTGGTTTTTTCTAGCACTTGATCCATGGGCTTGACCATGGGCTTGATCTCCTTAAAATTGTTGGTGAAAATACCAGAAAAAATATATTTTATTAATAAATAATGTAAAGAAAAAGAGATACAAATAGATCAGGCTGAGGCACGGATATCTCGTTTTCTTTAAGGAGATCAATCCTTTGCGGTAGGAAGAACCCAAATACGTCTGGCCAGTCACAAAATTATGATTTATCCCCTTCAGGATACAACAGTCCGACCACTTGTCGTATGGTTCAGGCCAACTCTGCACAAGATGGTGAATTCAAAGCTCCACTAAGAAAAACACCCTTCTGTGCTAGTAATCTCTCTTGTATAAAAAGTAGTTTATGTGTTTTTGTAGAAAAAAGTAGAAGAGATGAACTATTTATAGGCTACTAAGACATTATAAAATACATAAAAAAAGAATAATGACCATGAACCTAGAGAAAAGAGAGAGTGAACCAAAAATTAACTCACTAACAAGTTTATGAATTCTAATTAAACTCCATTCATAAACAAAACAAAAAGTCACCAAAGCAATGAATCTCTATTCATGAACAAGATAAGATTCCTGAATAAGACAAAAGAAGATTCATGAACAATATAAATAAATAAAAGCTATTAAAATGGTCTAACTACTAAACTTGAACACTCACATTTTCAATAAGATTTATCTTTGATACTTTACCATCTTTAAAATACGATCAAATTCTTTCAACCAAAACAGTGTGGGTTCGCTAGAACAAAAATTAGAATATAATGGTTATTCTATTGGACTACTTATTCTTGTGTTTGGTTTTGTAAAAAGAAATGAATGTGCATACTAAATGATATAACTATTCGTCAATTTAAAAGAATAATCATTCTATTGAGAGATCAAGAAATAATAGTTCTATTCTTACTCAAAATCAGTCTAGTTAACCAAACACTATGTTAATGTCTCTATCTATCTACTGTTCTACTAGACACATGATTGCTAATCTGTTTCCCACTCCAATTTATGAGTGGAATAAAAAAACGTTTTTGTAGTTATGAAAATGAACTTAAAAAGTATAAATATATGCCCAAAAAGATGGAATTGGCTGTACAGGACATTATTAGTTGACCCGGAAGTCAATTGAAAAAGAACAAATGGGTTGGGTATCAACTTGGGGAATCAAGCTTTATTATTTCAATTCAGTGTTTGTTAAGGTGCTAGAGTCTTGATGGTAGGTAATCGGCATTGGCATCTTTGCCCAATTATCAAATTTAAGGAATGAAAGTGTAAGTATTGATGTAAACCACCAAAATTGTATGAGATTTTATGTTGTTAAATTTCTTTATTCGTTTGTCTTAATATATTTTTAGTCAGAAATTAATTTTCAAAATTTTTGTGCCTTAAAATCTTATATAATTCTCCGTTTGATAATGCGTTAAGAGATGGACGGTAAGATTTAGGAACAAAGGCATTGTTTGATTATCGAATATGAGATTAGATATAATATTTGTGGATCCCTTGTGTTTTTTTTTTTTTTTTGGGTCCCCTAGTCTTATTTTTGATTCCTCCTAAGTCTCCGCATGCGAAAAAGTTTGGATATTATATTTTTTAAATTAGTGGGATATGTAATAATGATCCCTCATGATATTGTATATCTCCATCATCATATATGATGTCATTATCTTTTACCCAGTGGTAAAAATATAACCACTTCTCTCTTATTCATGGTATATATTTTATCTCAACCAAATATGATAAAAGTGACTTAACGGCATATTATTCTCACTCCTTTATATTCAAGCCAAAGACTCAAACGTAGCTAAAGAGATTTGGAACGAGTAATGATATACGAACATAAAAAATATCTAAAATAATATGACTGCATTGAAACTTATCATTTTAAAATAAAATATTCATTAAGATGATATTTAATTATTAAAAATACTACAACCATATTATTATAAAAAAAATTCATAAAAATAACATCTTCATTTAAAGAGAGAGGATCCCTCACCACAAACACACACAACACACTTGTCATTAAACTTTTTAACAAGCAAGTGGGTTGGGGTTGGTAATAAATTCCAATTTGAACAATAAATTAAGTCAATTGGTAAGGGGATTAAGGAAAATAGTAGTAATATGCCACTTGTCATATTTGACCATGTACTTGGGGCCTCACCATCCAATAGAACTTTTCATGTCCATGAAAGAATTTTGTAATTGGTCCCTTGCTATGCACTAGGGATAGGTGAGGCTATATATAAGTTACAGTAGTGCTACGTAGCTCGAAATCCACCTCCCCCGAATCCCCCGAACCAAAAACGACGCCGTTTTTGGTTCCTTTTTTTTTTTTTAATTTTTTTTTATTGCAGATCAGAACCAGGAAGAAGAAGAAGGAGGAGAGAGGAGGAGGAGGAGGAGGAGGAGGAGGAGGGGAAGGGGAAGGGGGAGGAGGGACTGAAGGAGGCCCAACAAATGGGGTTGGAGGCGGAGGCGGAGGCGGTGGGCGGGGGCGCGGAGGTGACGAGATGCTGCTGCTGTGACAATCGGAATGGCGAGTGATGGCGGAGGCCTGACGATCGGCGAAGATGGAGATGGAAGGAAGAAGAGCAGAAGATCGACGATCGACGAGCTGCTCTTTCTCTCCCTCTGCAACTCGAAGGAAAATGGAAGGAAGAAGAAGAGAAAATGGAAGGAAAAAAAGAAAAAAAAAAAGTCTAATGTCCAAAACGACGTCGTTTTGAGCATTAGGGGGATTCGGGAAGGCAATCTCTCGAGCTACCAAACATTATTCATATAAGTTACAGTAATGCTACATCCCACTAAAAGTGGTGCTCTAAAGCACCACTAATGAGTTGGCATCCAATTAAAAAAAAAAAAAGAAAAAGCAAGGCACAAAAACACTGTGACAGTGGGTGGGACCCACTGTCACATTATTAGTGGTAGCACTAATTAGTGCTCCCACTCATTTTCCTATAAGTTATCTGGACATTCTTTGTAACACTAGATTTTTTTTTCTTTTTTTTTCTCTCTCTCTCTAATTATATGGAATTAAAAATAAGAATTGGTGTTTGGTGCATGAACCCAAACAGGGCCGGCCCTGAGTTCGTCGGGGCCTAAGGCGAACTTCGGAAATTAGGGCCTTTTTATATTGAAAAAAAAAATTCATGAATAAAATGATAAATTATAACTGTTATTTGTTTGTAGTTATAATAAAATTTACTTACACATATAATCATTAAAATTATAAACAAAACAATTTAATAAAACAAAATTAGAACAAAAAAATTAGGAAAAAATTATTCAATTAAAATTGATAAAGACCTAGGTAAAAATATTTGAGCAAAATTATTTATTCTACTAAAATATAATAGATAAAGAAGGTAAAAATAAAAAATAAAAAAATAAGGCACATATATTGTATGTATTATTTTTCTTGAGCCTAAACACTTTTTTTTTAATATATATTTTCATTTTAATAAATATGGACCAAACTACACTTATAAATAAATATGGAGTAAATCATACATGGACCCAAAAAAATATTTTGGAGCCCTTTAAATTGATCCTAAAACCCCAAAAAAAAAAATATTCAGCCTATAATATTTTACCAAATTTAGGGGCCCTATTTTTGAGCCAAATTTAGGAGCCCTATGTTATATATGTTTATATGTTTTACCAAATTTAGGGGCCCTATTTTTTTTTATTTATTTATTTATATATTTTTATTTTAATAAATATAGACCAAACACATTTATAAATAAATATGGACTAAATTATACATGGGCCCAATAAAACATTTGGGGCCCTTTAAATTGATCTTAAAATCCCAAAAAAAAAAAAAAAGGTTGAACCTATAACAATTTTTTAAATTTGGGGCCCTATTTTTGGGCCAAAATATGGGGCCTAAGGCACAAGTCTTACCTGCCTTAGGGCAGGGCCGGCCCTGAACCCAAATCCCATGGTGCATTGATCAAACATGTGGGACAGGCAAATCTTAAAACCATCTTGGCTGTCTCTCAAATATTACTAATAAACTTTATGCTTTGGGAATTTGGTTGATTTCGTCCAATGGTTAAAGTTTAATGCAAAGAAGGGTTGGCAAATTACTTTTGGTTGTTCTAACCAAGCTTTTATTTACTTACTCCATCCTTGACCTTAGATCCCTAATTATCAATTTTGTTATATGTCTTGTCCCCAAATGAGATAGATTTTGATTTTATCATTCCAGTCCAAAGTTAAAAGTTTACAGGAACTAATAATCAAGCCCATGCTCAACAAGATATTGCAATGTGCATGAACATGTCCATATACATTTTTGATTAAATGCATGCATGCCGATAGATCTACCTAATCTTACAATATGATAGGGGGGTTCTTAACAATCCTTTTGTTTTGGAGTTACAGGGCTGAAAGGCTGCCACTTTTGGTGCCAACATGTTTCAACCCAATTTTTCATTATTGGAGGCAAATCCATGTATGTACCAAGGATATATAAAATAAGAACCACTGTGTTACAAACAAAGAAACAAAAGATGTCAAACTTTACATAAACATAAATAGATAAAAATGTAAGAAGATTTATGTGTAGGTTTTAATAGGTGAATATGTTGTTTAATAGGTCCTATAATAATTAATGGTATTTTTCAAAAATACCATTAAAAAAACATTACTAATTATTAATTTTCAACGATAGTTTAAAAATTTTATCATAAAAAATGTTACTAATTATAAGTTTTAGTGACAGTTTAAAAAAAATTTATAATAAAAAACGTTATTAATTTTCAACCTTTAGCGACAGTTTAAAAAATTCATTATAAAAGTCACTAATTGTAAGTTTTAACGACAATTTATAAAAGTTGTGACAAAAAAAAAGTTATTAATTGTCAATTTTTAGCTACATATGCAAAAAATTGTCACAAAAAATATTTTTTGCAACGATTTTACTAACACTTATTTTCAATAGGACTTAATGAGAATTAAATCTAACTATTAGGACCTATTGGTAGCTTACCCTTATTAATGAGTCTTAATAGTTGGACTTAATTTTTATAGTAAAATTGTCGCTAAAAATAATTTTTGTAATATTTTTTGCATATGTCGCGAAAAATTGACAATTAGTGATTTTTTTTTTGTCACGGATTTTATAAATTATTGCTAAAACTTACAATTAGTGATATTTTTCTGTGACGAATTGTTTAAACTGTTGCAGAAAGTTAAAAATTAGTGATTTTTTTTTTGTGAAGATTTTTTTAAACTATCGCTAAAACTTATAATAAGACACTTTTTGCGATAAAATTTTCAAATTGCAGCTGAAAATTATATTTTTTAATAATATTTAATGAAAAATATCATTAATTATCATAGGATCTATTAGACAATAAGTACACCTATTAAGACCTATATATAAGTCCTCCTATTGGTAATTTATCCAAAAATTTATATGATTTGTCAATGGAGTCACTTCTAAAAATATCTTGTTTATTTATGTTATCTCTAGTTGTGTAATTTATTTATGTATTATTAAAATTATTTCAGGTAAGGACCTTTAGACTATATTTAGGTTATGAATTTTGATAAGGATTTTAAAAAGGAAATATAAAATGTGAACAAAATGTGAAAAATATATCAATTAAATTTTTTATATTTCTCTTTTCATTTTTTAATCACTATTAAAATTCATAATTCAAAGACAGAATTGGAAAAAAATATCTCTATGTGCCATGTACCTACAAAAGAATTATTCTAATGTGCCCTACTCCAAGTTACTTTTGCCACTAAGATTATTTTTTTGGTGCATACAAGGAATTTTTTTGAAATCTAGTAGTTAAGGTTGTGTTTGAATTTTGGAATTGTATATGAAATTTTTCTGAAAAGTAGTGCAAGAAGCTATTTTTTGGGCCTTTTTTTTTTTTTTTTTTTTTGGCTGGTCTAGGAAAATAAGAAGAAAAATCAATAGTTCGGTTATTACATGCAAAATGCCGTAGTCTATTGGGCCAGCTAAGAAAATGGATTAAACTAAGAAAACAACTAAATTATGCGTTTCGCAAAAAATCTACATTGGGACCCTTTTAATTGGGCCTGAACTATATCAGCCCACAAAGAGTAACTTCAATTGTTTTGGACCTAGGCCTAGTTTTTTTAAGCCTAAACCCTCTGGGCTAAAAAGCCCATATATCCTTACAAGTCATCAAAACCCTAAAATGTTCCAGCCTGTATAAGTATAAAATGCGCATTTCTTATTACGAAAGGGCTTCGATAGTTGCTGATTAGAGAGAGAGAGAGAGAGAGGATGCAGATCTTCGTGAAAACCCTAACGGGGAAGACGATCACACTCGAGGTCGAATCGAGTGACACCATCGACAATGTCAAGGCTAAGATTCAAGACAAGGAAGGTATTTTCTTGAAGTTTCTGATCCGATTCTAGCATCTGATTTAACAAGTTAGGGTTTTTTCTTCTTTAATTTTCTTTTTGTACCCCATTTATTAATGAATCAAATATCGTTCAACAACTTGTTAGGTATTCCACCGGATCAGCAGCGATTGATCTTCGCCGGAAAACAGCTTGAAGATGGCCGTACTCTCGCCGACTATAATATCCAGAAAGGTATGTCATATATATATATATACACGTGTGTTGAGAGGGGGAGAGATGTATCTATTTAAGTCTATGATTAATTAATTTGTTTCATATGAATTTTTTGTGTAGAGTCGACTCTGCATCTGGTTCTGAGGCTTCGTGGTGGGATTATTGAGCCGTCCTTGATGGCGTTGGCCCGAAAGTACAACCAGGACAAGATGATTTGCCGAAAGTAAGTTTTATTTATTTATTTTTATATACCAATCATTTGTACACTAGTTATTTTATATAACATTGTTTTTAGGTCATTTACAAAACTCTGCTGTATTTGAAATTGGATTAATTTGTTTGCATCACTTTCAAATTTGATTCTGAAGGCGGCCAGGGCTTAATATGTTAATTCAATTAAGATGTTGTATGTGTCTATTACTTTGCTTTGTCTGCTCAATTTTTTCCAGTTGTAGCCTTTAAAGTTTCAAGGCAATCAGATTTAATTGTTAATGCTAAAGATTGATTGACCAAGGTTAAAATTAAGTGATAATGACATCTCCAAAACTTAGTCAAATCTTTGGCTCAAACTTGTATCTCCAACCCGTGACTCAACCCTATATCATATTTAAATTTGGGTAAAATAAAAGGCTTATATGGTTTAGTTTTCAAATCTATTTTTGAGACCTCAAAATCCGAAATTTGTTTGGTTTACAATTTTCTCAAAACTTTTTTCGACCACTTTTTCTCTCTCTTCTCTCTTTCTCTCACATTCTAGACATCAATCAATCATTTTTTTTTCCTCACCCATCTATTCAACTTAGAAAAAAAAAAAAAAACTACAAATAATCCCAAACTACAAAACTATTTTCATAAGATACTACCAGACAAATTTTTAAATTTTGAAAACTTTCAAAAACTTATATTCAAAACCAAACCAAACAGGCCCAAAGATTTTACTCAAATTTATGCTTAAATATGAGTTTGTGCATTGGGGTGTTTCATATATAAAATAAAGCACTGAATTTTTACTTAGAGAAAAACATTTGAGCAAGAGCTGGAGATGGTCTTACACTCCTTTACTCAAACTTGTACTAAGGTCTCGTTTGGGAACCCTCCATTTTAGTCGAAAAGCCAAAAAGTTACTAAATTAGCCAAAAAGCCAACAATCCATACCAAAAAGTCAAAGATTCTCTTTTCTCTCTACTTGTTGCACATTTTTTCGTAAAAAGCCAAAAAGTCATCCCAAACATACTAGTTTTTTTTAGCTCATATTTTAGCCAAATAGCCAAAAAATTACTAAATTAGCCTATTCCCAAACGGGGCCTAAATTGAGATTTACTCAAATCAAGGGAGATCCATTTCCTTTACTCAAATTTCTATCTAATCCACACTTGACACTGGGTCACTTTTACCCAAACTTTCCATTATTCTCCTTTACTCCAACCCATAGCTTCAACCCAAACTTGACACTTCTACTCAAATTTGAGTTGAGTGAGCTACTAGCTCCCACATTTTTTTTCTTTGGACCCCTGCTTAAATATGATGAAATCACTTCTTTTTTTAGCACTTGGTGGTTGTTTGGGATGTGGGTTTGGGACTAATTTAGCCAATAAGGACAAAACAATCTATTTTTGCTAATAAGACAAAATGTCATATCTAAACCATAATCATTTCATTTTTTCTCTCACAATCATCCAATCAATTACAGAAAAAAAGTCAATCATTATCCCAAACACAACTTTTTTAACCAGCCTCAAATAGCCAAATAGTAAAAAAAATAAAGCCAAAAACACTCATCCCAAACGAAGTCTATTTTACCCTCATTTCTAATCTTTGAAATCCTAATTCTAGCCGCAAACTCCACCTCCAATTTCTAACATAGGCACCCTTGATAGCCCGCCAACTCTTAGCCCTTTTATCACTCTCCCTGTTATTGTCTTCTTCCCTTCTTATCCTTCTTCCCTGCTTGCAAATTCTCTCCTCTATGATTTCTCTCTCGCTCTCCCTCTATAGAGGTTCAGTGGATGAGTGAGAGGAGGTGGTGGGGATGTCAAGGGAGTAAAAGTGGCGGGGAGTAGGGACTGGGGAGTGTCAAGGGTGGTGGTTGTGTTGGAGAGGGGCGAAGGGCTGGTGGTTTTAGCCACAGGTGTTGAGTGGTGGTTATGGTCGTGTGGAATTAGGGTTAGGGTTTGAAAGGTTAGGAATTGGGATAAAATTGGAATTTAAGGATAGAGTTTCATAACAATTGAAGCTTACTTGTAACCCAAAAGCATCACAGAATAAACTTAAACTGCAGTGTATTTATTTCACTGACATACACATATTTTGGATACATTAGATAGAGAGAGGAGATATGAATTGGGAGAAATCCTTGAGCTCACCAGGAACCTTGGGGTGAAGCCCTAGATCTGGTTCAAAAATCTTTCCACTCTTTGATTCCAACATATATAGACTTGAGATTTACTCATTTTGTTTCCCCCAAATATAGTGAGACTTCAATGTTGACTCAAACTTTTGAAGTCTCAAATTTACAATCATACTATTGCTAAAGCTTTTAATCAAATTTTTGCTGAAATATGATTTGTCCATTGTAGTGCCTCATATGTAAACTAAAGATTTACTCAAACTTATACTAAATTGAGTTCAACTAAATCAAGGGAGATCCGTCTCTTTTACTCAAATTTATGTCTAGCCCCAACTTGACACTTGGTCTCTTTTTCTCAAATTTGAGTTGAGTTCTATTAATAGCCCCCACCTATTTTCTTTGGAACAACCCCCCCCCCTCCCCCCCCTCCCAAAAAAAAAAAACCAATTAATTTGAAATTATTATTTTTTTCTTTGAACACTCACCTTAATCTCAATTCCACTCTCATATCTAATCTTTGAAATGCTAACCCCAGCAACAAACTCTACCTCTAGTCTATGAAGCACGGGTGTGGAGTGCAGATGCAGGTCTTGCCGTCTGACAAAACCCCAAAAAAGTAGGGTTAGGGTAATGCAGTTGAAATGCCGATATTTTTTTATTTTTTATAATTATGGTTAAAAGATCCAACCTACAAATTGAAGTTAAATATCAAAACTAAAAAAAGAACTATAAAACTAAAAGACAAATATTAATATATTTGAATTCAACATAACATAACCAACACCAATTCAGTCCATAATCCAAGCAAAGAAAAAACAACCAACACCAAAAGAAAAACAAGGCCAATTCAGTCCATAACACAAGTAAAGGAAAAAAAACAAAAGAAAGCCCTATATATCTAAACTTGACACTTCAAAGTTCACTTCCATCAACTTCATCATTGAATAAAATAGCTTTCATCTCTGGCTCATCAAGTGAAAGATTTGCAATTTCAAGGAAACCAGAACCCTCCAATGAATTATATGCATCTCCCTCAACGTCCCATAACTTGGTCTCTCCTTCTGTGTATAGTTGACTCCTCCTTGATAAGAGACGAATATTGGAGTGCACAAAAACCAAATTCTCGTACCATTGTGGTGTCATTTTATTCCTCCTCATAGAGTGAATGAAAGAGTAGGTGTTCCAATTCCTTTCACAACATGATGAGGAACATGGTTGGCTAAGTAATTTCACTGCCAAGGATTGGAGCATAGGTGCAGAAGAGCCATGTGCCAATCACCAAACCACTAGTTCCATTACTCCTCTATCACATATTGAGTCAGAGTCACTAAAACTTTCCAAACAACCTGAAAACTTCGCATACTCTGTATTAACAACCCTTCTCTCATCTGAATCAGGAAAGTATCTCTTAAAACACTTGATTCTCATCTCAGAAATTTCAACATTTTTGTGAGGAGGAACGCGAATGGGATTTTCATGAAGCCACATCCCACTATAATACCTAGATTTCATAATTAGAAAAAAATAATAAGTAAATTATGCAACGAAAAAAATTAAAGTATAAACCTTGGTTTCATGAGTCAAATGTGAATTATACCTTGGATTCAAGGAATGAGCAAGGCAATGAAGAGGTGTGCTACTTTTTGTCCACCTTTCCACTAATATTTGATGCACTACAGAATAAAAGGATGACTTTTCATTTTCTGACTTCCCTTCACGCCTATAGATGGATGCCTTCACCCGTTCAATCATTGAATCCCACATCTCATAAACCAAATGTAGACATGGCTTATCAGTGTCACAAAATCTAAGCATCTCATAAATAGGCAATGTGAATGAGAGTATATATTCAATCTTATTCCACCAAACATCATTCAACAACTTTTCCTTTACAACAGCTGCTTTCCCAACATCATCTTCCTTGTAAGAAGCCCATTTGTCACTTATGATTGTTGTTTGGAGACCATGATATATAAGTTTAAACCTTTTTAGCATAACAATTGCAGATGCAAAGCGTGTATCTGCAACAGAAAGTAGCTTCAAAGGTATAAACTCATTAAAAATAGCTAATCTCATAGAATGATTCATGATGAAATTTTTCACAAACATTACATCATCAATCACAGTAGTGATCCAATGGCATTCATCATAAGCATATGCAACAACTCCAACTTCCTTCGCAGCACAAATGTTCTTAAGAGCAGATTAAGAGTGTGAACTACACAAGGTGTCCAAAAGATCTTCGGATAATTACCTTGAATAATTGATCCAGCTGCACTACAAAATGGAGCATTATCAGTAATTACCTGAATTACATTATAAGGACCCACTTCATCAATCACTTCACTAATTAGTTTGGCAATATGATACTTGTCCTTGGTCTCACCCTCACAATTAACAGCTTTTATAAACATAGCTCCACCATTACATGTTGCCATAAAATTAATGAGAGGCCTCCTTTGTGCATCAGTCCATCCATCAAATACTATACTCAACCCCTTCTCATTACATGACTTTTTAGTTGGTTCCAATAACCTTTCAATATTTGCCCTTTCTTTTTGAAGTAAGGTAGTCCTCAACAAATTACATCCAGGAGGGACATACCCAACAATTTGATTCTCAGCAGCATATTGAAAAGCATCCACAAAGTATGGATTCCTAGCCAAATGGAAAGGCAAACCGGCTGAATAGAACATACGGGCAATTAAAGAATGTAAATGCTCTCTAGCACTTTGATTGAATGCCCTATCTAAAGGACTACTCCCAATTGCCTTTCTCTTTCTTGGTGCATAACCTTCCATTCTAAATGTTCTAACATCTTCTACACTGTTGTGGCTAGCACTAATTTGAGAAGATGGAGGTGGTAAAGGAACATTTTTTGGCTTTGTCATTTTTTTTCGATTTTCAGCTTCTTGATCTACCTTTCGAATTTCAGAAAGAAGATCACTCTTATTCTTCACAGTTGCACACACTCTAATTCCATGGCCAGTAAGTAGCAACAAATGGGCTCTAACTCTAGAATATGACCCTTGGTACTCAATGTTACAAAAATTACACTTAAATTTTGTATTACCACTTCCTCCTTCTCCCCTTTTAACTAATTTTGTAACATAGCCCCAAAGAGAAGCATTTTCATCTCCAAATTGATCAATGGAAGGAGCAGAAGCACTTGCAGCAGATGAACCTAAACTGCTTGATGAACTCATTTTCCTATAAGCATAAAAATAATATTTTTGATTATTAAAAATAATATTTATGATTATTAACATTCTGTTGAGGAATAACTAATTTTTTTGATTATTAGCATTTTCATCTCTAATTTTTTATTATTAATAACTAATAATAATATTTATGATTATTGGCATTTTCATCTCTAATATTTATTAGCATTTTCAGTATTAATAACTAAAGAAGAAATAAGAAAAAAAAATTAAAGATGAAGTAATTTTTTATTATTACTAACTAATAATAATATTTATGATTATTACCATTTATGATTATTTATTATTAATATTTATTAGCATTTTTAGTATTAACAACTAAAGAAGAAACAAGAAAAATAAATAAAGAAATATAGATGAAGAGATATACCTGCGTCGAAGTCGAGGGTCGAGGGTCGAAGTCGATATCTGGGTTGAAGTCGAAGTCGAAGACGAGGGTCGAATCTCTGGGTCGAAGTCGAAGACGATCTCTGTTGTTTCGAAGTCGATCGATCTCTGCTGTTTCGAAGTCGCAGATGAGGGTGAGTGACGGTCGAAGTCGATCTCTGCTATTTCGAAGTCGCAGACGAGGGTGAGCGTTGAAGATGAGGGTGAGGGTCGATCTCTGTTTTGAAGTCGCAGAAGAGGGAGATGGAGATGGTCGAAGTCGCCTCTCTCTTTGCTTCGATGAGATTAGGGCAACAAAAGTGATGAGATTAGGGCAGTATACATATTTTTTCCTTTTTTTTTTTAAAATTTTTTTCTTAATATTGCTCCGGTATCCCTCAAATTTGCAAAAAATTTGGTTTCTGCCCCCGCCGTACCCAAAACGCACCAAAGGCGTACCCATGCCGTACCCAACTGAGGCAGAAGTACCCGACTAGTTTTTCCCGTACCCGGTACGCGTGCAGCCGTACCGGTACGCGTACCCGCACCCGGTAAGTACCCGGTGCGTGTACGGCACTATTTTTGGAGTACCCGTCCTTCATAGCCTCTAGTTGATGAGACATGCACCTTTGACAACCCACCCCCACTAACCCCTAGCTGCTTCTATCACTCCCCTACTGTCAAGTGTCCTTCCCTTCTTTTCTCTGCCTGCAAAAATTCTCTGTCCCTCTCTCTTTCACAATTTCTCTCTTTCCCTCTATAGAGGGTTGGTGGGGGGAGTCAGAGGAGGGGTTGGGGGCTGTAGGCAGAGGTAAGGTTGGAGTGTGTGTGTGTGTTTTTTTTTTTGTGGGGGGGGGGGGGGAGTAGTGAACGGCGGGTGGTGTCGGTCGAAGGTGGTGAGTGGTAGTTGGGGAGGTGTAGAATTAGGGTTAGGGTTTAAAATGTTAGAAATGGGGATATTATTGGAATTTAATGATCAGAGTAAAATTGTAATAAAAAAAATTATGAAGAGGTAGGGTTCAAAGAAAGTTGGGCGCTATTGACAACACTTTTTGAGTTTATCTATTAGAGTGCTTCATATCAAATGAAGCTATTTATTCAACCTTCTATGTATACATTTGATACATATCATATCTACGTATCTTGAATTTATATTCATATACATAGTAAATATATAAAATAAAATATTTTTTTCCATATATTGGTTGTGGTTCGTGTCCTAACTTTCTGAGAATAGTTGTGGACCTTGTCTGTGTACAATAATTTCAATGTGTCATTTACAAGATCAAATCCATAATATTGGAGACTTCACCAAGACTTTGGTGACACTTCTTGAACCATTTGAACATGTCCTATTTGATTAATCTCTTCATAATAACAATGTTTTGTATTTATTAGAGCATAACTTACACACTTTAAATATGTTTTGAAACATCTATCATATAAATATGTCATATGTGTGTATTACAATGTTCTAAATTGTTTTGCATTCTTTAGAATGTAATTGTTACGCTAATGATATTTTGATGTTTAAGTTACGAAATATATGGCTTTTTAATGTAATTAGTGTTGAGTTGCATATGTTTCATTATCTTTGAATAAACTAATCATATGTGACATAATAAATTTGTGAAAATATAAGATTTTACTGTGTCCCAAGTATCGTGTCTCACATATTTAGAAAATCAATGTGTTAGTGTGTCCATGTCGAGTCGTGCATTGCGTTTTTGTGCTTCTTGGATGTAACCCAAAAGTATCACATAATAAACATAAACTGCAGTGTATTTAGTTCACTGACATACATATATTTTGGATACATTGGATTTTGAGAGAAAATATGAAATGGGAGAAATCCTTGAGTTCACCAGGAGCTTTGGGGAAGCTCTAGAACTTCTTTGAGCCTTGATGAATTGGAAGTTCATAACTGCTCTATATTTTCATTAATTTGAGGCCAAACTTGGTGTCTATGGGTACTTCAAATGTAGTAGCTACCACATTGACTTTTGACTTTTGATTTTAGGAGGGTACATTCTTTGTAGTAATGACAATTTTTTTTTTCTGATTAACCAATTAGTTGACATGTTTCAGGTGCTATGCTCGCCTGCATCCACGTGCCGTTAACTGCAGGAAGAAAAAGTGTGGACACAGCAACCAGGTGCTTGTACTGCCTTTATTTCATTTTGATTTTGACTTGTACCATTTTTTGTTTGTCAATTGATTCCTCTCTCGTTTGACCTTGTATGTTAATTAGTTTTGGTATTTGAAATGCAGTTGAGGCCAAAGAAGAAGATCAAGTAGATATCTGATTTGATGGTTCTATCAGCTAGTTGTAGTTTGATGTGCCCTGTGTGCTAGTAGGGATTTATAGTTTTGGAACTCATGTCAGATTGTAGTGGCTACAATGGACCACAACTATTTTTTGTTTCTTAAGAAGTTTTAATTTATGTAATTCTTGTCATTTAGATTGCACTTTAGTTTTTTTGTGGTTCAACCAAGGGGCATATTGTTGTCGTCATTTCATTTTAACCCGAAAGTAAATTACACATTATATGCTTTGGCTTGGAAAATTTAGATTGCATCTAGTTAATTTACATTTTGGATTATGTTTTTTTGAAGATTTAGGTTATTTACCATCCGTGAGGGCTAATAAATTTGGGGTTTAAAGTCAATTTGGTTGATGGGTATTATTTTTTTACAATTGTTTTTCCGCAAGTTTGATATCATTAAGGTACGATGTGGTGGTTAATATTTGGCAGATGGGAATGTCAAGCCTCAGATGCTTGGCTGAAGCTCATTCTAGAATGTTTTAATTTCTATGTATTGTTGTTTAGAAGTTTAAGATGTATACATTTCCACTTCGGGTGAGATGGCTTCTATTGTGTGACACACAGATGGGGCTTGAGATACGCATTACCGACTGCTCTAATTGACTCGTGAGAATGCTCTTGCAATGAGCAAATAATAGGTATTTGTACATTGCAACAATGTCACCAAGAAGTAGAATTGTAAATGAATCGAGTTATTTATGAATAATACAAGCTTGGCTCGCTTCAAGTTTATTTAAACTAGACTCGTTTACTAAAGTGTCGTTTGGTAATACTTATGTTTTTAATTTTCTGTTTATATTTACAAAAATTTTAAAAATTCAAATAAAAATATGTTTGACAAATTTTTGATTTATAAATTAGTGGTCTTAGTTTATAAATTTGGCCAAAAAATGTAAACTTAAAAAATGTGTTTTAGTTTTGAGTTTTGAGTGTTTTTTTTTTACCACCCAACACTAGTCATCACATGCTACCATTTTCCATTACCGTCTTCTGTCACCATCAAACACCTGCCACCACCAGTCACTACTACCATCCACCTGTTACCCACTCGTCACCACCACCCGTCACTACCATCCACCGCTCGCCACCACCACCACTCACCACCCACCTGCTACTACTATCCACTACCAGCCATCCACCTGCCACCACCACCCATTACCATTACCACCACCACCACTACCCACCATTCACCCGCTACACACCTGCCGCCACCACCCACCACCACCACCACCACCACCCACTCGCTACCACCCGTCACCGTCACCCACCCACCTACCACCACCACCACTTGCCATCCGCCACCCATCACTTGCCACCACCACCCACTCGCTACCACCCACCACCTGCTACCGTCACCCATCCACCCACCATCATCACCTACCCGCTACCACCCACCACCACCCGTCATCCGCCACCCATCTGCCACCATCACTCGCCACCACTACCACCATCAACACCACCACCACCACCCACTCGCTACCACTTACCACCCGCCACCGTCCCCCACCCATCCACCACCACCACCCACCTGCCACCCATCACCCACCGTCACCACTTTCCACCACTGTTTTCCGCCGACACTTGCCGCCACTTGACACCACTTGCTATTTCTCACTTTTTTTTTTTATATATATTTTTAATTTTTTTTGAACATTTTGTTAATTACCAAACACGTTTGTAGTTTATGTTTTTTTAAAAATAAACAAAAATCAGTTTATAAAATTTTTGTAAATATAAACTGAAAACGTAAACATTACCAAACAGACCCTAAATGAACGAGCTTGAGTTTGTGTTACGCCCCAAACCCACTTCTAAAAGTTTGGGCATGAACACTTCAGAAACGGATACTTCATTCGATATATACAACATATGGGACTTGAACGGAAGCATTCAATAACATAAAATAATATAAATTAACATCCATCGAGCTCATACCTATATGCCAGGATCTCAATGTGCCATTAAATCGTTCCAAATATGATGGACAGATATACGAGAAGCAGATATGTGCATTCACACAATAACATATATAGGCATGTATATACAGAACCAGCCTCACACGTGGACGTACAGCAAAAATGTTGGTATAGGAGATTATATACGACTAATTGCATTAGACGAAAGATTAAGGACAAAACCAAGGGTCATTAAGGGAACCCCACAAAATGCATAAGCTTCTCTACATGGCTTGACCGAGAAGGGGTGACCAAAGTTGAATTAAGATCGACCTCCAAGTTGCTTGCCCACAGAAACAGACATAACATAAAGTGAGTAAGGCTCAGTGAATAATAGCACTCAAACAATTTAATGACTAAACTTGAACTGTAATATTCGTAACGTATATAAGTGCAGAGATCATATAATTAATCTTATCTTGTAAAAATTCCAGAATGGCCTTGGGCCCAGATATCAACAGATTGTACAGAGCGGCCTCAGGCCCAACAGATTATATAGATCGGCCATAGGCCTAACAGATTATATAGAACGGCCTCCGGCCCACAGATAATACAGAACGGCCTCTGGCCCACAAATAATACAAAACAGACTAGTTTCAGAGTTATGCGAAGGCATACAGATTCTATCAATCATTCACATGAGTTAGCATAGTCAATTTGCGTTTAACAGAGTGCTAATGTTAATTATTAGCAATAAGTAAAGCAAATTTTACAGATTGGCCTTAGACCCATATATTAACAAAGTAGAGTGATTCCAGAGTCGTATCAATATACGCAAATTTTCCAATCATTCATAAATATTAATGTAATTAACTTACGAAGAACAGAGCATTAATAATATTAATTATTAACGATAGGTAATGTACAATTACAGTACTAGTACTCAATAATGCACATAGATTTTTCCATGATTTATTATAAGTCGACATAGTTGTCTCGTGAATAACAGAACATTAATAATAATTATTAACAGAAAGCGTATGTATCACTACAACACTATTCATAGGGACAGAACAATTCACATCATAACCTGAGTCATATAACGATATTATAGATATTCAATTCTTTCATCAGTTTGAGCATTTCACAGGTCAATCCGATATTTATCATAGCTTCTCAACGATCATTAACATATAAAGCAACCAATAGTTCTATCCGATTATTCATTTCGATGATCCATTTTAGGCAAATATCTATTTCATAGAACGTGTGTCGAACAAAACAAGGCTGTAAGAGTCCATTATAGGACATTCAAAATATTATGTTCTCAGTAGGTGGGGTTTATATTCACAATTACTTCATGTCGACAAATTCCACAGTATCAATTTCCAAATACAGAAACACAGTAGAAATCATTCCCTTAAGTACACAGTTCATGTCTTCCCATAACATAGGCCACTTTCTATCATAATAAAGATATTCTCAACTATTTTCATCTCTAGACCAATTCAGTATTAATAGTTCGTATGCAATTCTCATGCGGAGATATAGGCAACTTACAAGTAACAGAACATTAATGATAACTATTAACCGTAAACGGAATGTATTGCCACAGTACTATTACTCACACTGTAGTGGAGCAATAGATCCTCCTTGATTGTGACCTTGAGCTTAAATTTCTATAAACCCTCTCAAATCCCCCAATCTTCCTCCTTGTTGAACTTCTCCTCTTTCTCTCTAACTCTCTCAAGAGATATTTATGAGAATAGCTTCCAAGTCCCATGTTTAAAAAACATAAATACATATTTATAAAAGGTGAATAAGGATGAAATCCAATCAATTTAATCGTCCTGAATCAAAATTTTACAGAAAGGCATACTATGGTCTAAAAATTATGCTGATCTCAAATATAAGTCAATCTCAGATAATTAAGCTTCTAAGGCTTCCAATTTCTAATCCAAACATTAGAATTGTAACAGATATGTCTCTTATTAGACAGATATGCATCCATAATCTTAGGATTCACTAAATTAAACTTAATTTTACATAAAATTTTAGAATAAGCATTTAATTGCACAGAATAAGGGACTGAAAGTATACCAGAATCGTGTACGAGGATTGGATTATTACAGTTTGATTTTTAGGCTCGTTTATTAATCGAGCAAACGATTAGCTCTAAGCTCGGTCTAACAAGAGTCGTGAACATAAAGATAAAAAAATTAATATTTATTTTTATAATATATTAAATAATTTTTAATAATCAATTTTATTTTTTATTTATGTTTGGTATGTGTAAATTTATATGTTTGATTGATGAAATTTATTATCCATATAAGTATTATCATATATTTTATTTATAATTTTGTTTTTTTTTTTATCTCAATAAATAAATTAATTTAAATTTAATTTTTTTTTCAAGGTCGAGTTCGAATTCAGTTCGTTTATGTAATCGAGTGAGCTCAAGCCGAGTTCAAGTTAAACAAATATTTAACGAGTTAAGCTTGAAGTTGATTTTTTAAGCTCAACTAGAGCTCAACTAATTCTTAATAAACAAATTTAAACGAATAATGTTACGTATCATGAAAAAAATATCATAAAAGATTCTCAACCGTTAAATTACACATACAAAAAAACACCACATACTAATCAATGAATGAAAAATATTCATGATATTTTTTTCATGATCCCTAATATTATTCAATTTAAACATTTAAAAGTTTGACTTGGCTCATTTCAAACTTGCACTCTCAAACTTGTCTAGGCTAGGGTGCAGGATCTGGGGATCCTTCTTGGGTCGAGATCGTTCTTGGGTCGGTGCCTTAGTTGTGGGATGTTTGTTCCATTGTATGGATCTTCGTGGTCAATTTTATGAGTGAATTCTCGAACTGCAACAAAACTAGCTAGTTCAATATGTGATTCTGACTCGTGTGAATTGGTATGTCAAACCTACAATCATTTTTATTGACTTGTGTTTATGTCGACATGGCCTAATGAAAATGAAGCGGCATATTATTAGGATGGCAGCTGGGTTATAGAGATGGAGGATTAGACTTCTCACTACAATTATTTATTTTCCTTTCTATATTCATTTAGACGAGTGATCTTAACCTTCTCTTTTGTTTTCTCGTTTAGTTAATCAAACCTACTGTAAAACAAAATGAGCTTCTTTTTTTTTTTGATCAGTAAATTTTTTTTTTATTAACACCATGAAATTAAAGGTACATGAACAAAATGAGCTTCTTTATTATATAAACAAATTAAATTTAAACACATTTTAAAATTTGTTATGTTTTGACTTGTTTTTAAATAAAAAATTTGAACAAATTACTATTTAGTTGAATAAACGTATATACATATTATAAAAAAAAAAAAAATCTAATTATTTAGGCTGGACTCTGATTCGATTCACTAAAAAAACCTTTCAAGATCAGGTTGGTACATAAACAAACTTAGTTTAAAAAACATGATAATTTTAATTTTTCATAAAATATTATATTCCAAGGGTAATAAAATTCTTGTTGACATTTTTCTTTTTCTTTTTCTTTTTTACTTTTTGAGAACAGAAATTCTTGTTGACATTAATTACTAACATGATGAGCAAAGCATTACCTGGATTAAAGGTTTTTTTTGTTGACAAAAAAGTGAAAACTTGAATTGTCAAATTAGAGGGTAAGGATTGAGTGTGCGTGACGACCTAATTAAATTTTCAAAAGAGAACAAAAGCTAAACTAACTTGATTTGATTTGCTTTGCTTGATTGCATTCTCATAGTCGTTTTTGTTTTAGCTTTCTATCTTTTCTACGTGGGTTTTTCTTAGTAAGAGTATCTTCTTTCTCGATTTTAGGCACCAAATTGACTTGTTGAGACATAAAAGACATGCACTAAAGAAAGGTTGCTTACCCATAATTCCTACTTTTCAACTACTCCTTCCCCACCTCTCTTTTTCTCAAGGTTTGAGAGAGAGAGAGAGAGAAAGAGGCACGTGACTTGGCTGAGGCTTGACAAATAATAGAGACAAAGTCAAGTAATCATTTTTTCTTTTTTGTTCTAATTTTATGATGAAAAATATTTGAGACTCAAAATGAATATAATTTATTGATGCAATTTTGTAAAATTTTTTTTATAAGTTTTTAATATTATTATTATTATTGAATATACTTAGAACCATATTGATAATTATTATCTAATTAAAAAAACCTGCCATATGGGTCTTTCTTTTTTTAAATATATAATAGAAAATGAAAATTGGAGTTTGGGAAATAGAGGGGGATTTGACATATTACGTGGTGTCGTTACTTTCTCTTTCAAATGCACAAATTTCCAAGACTGTGTAAAGCGTTGAAATCTGGAGCTAGTGTCGTCCTCTCCATTTGTCACCTCTCTACATTTTATGCACTGTGGATATTATATATATATATATAGAGAGAGAGAGAGAGAGAGAGAGAGAGAGAGAGTATCATGGCAGCACATCTTCCGGGCACTCTCTCACTGTACAGAAATGTTGCATTCAAAAATTGTCCATTGAGAATTCTCTTCATTTTTATTATTATTTTTTTTTATAAAGTACCAATAAATCTTAAAAAGTAATTTTATAAGTTGTTTGCTCTTTTCGTTTTTTTATGAATCAAAAAGTTTTAGGTCTTGTTTGTCATTTTTTAAAAAATGTTAAAAGGTCAAAAAAAATTTATCTCATTTAAATTATATCATCTTGTTTAAGTTACATATTATCTCTCTATCATATCACTCAAACCCAACTCATATTTCATAAAAAGTTAAAAAATACACTTATTTAAAACATTCTAAATAACCCCTTAATTTAGTGTGAATTATATAAATGGTCAAAATATTAGTTTTTTCATAATGTTAAAATTACTAAACGTAACATTTCAAAAAAAATTCTTAGTTTACATTTTCTAAATGTGACAATCCAATGCAACACTAAAAAATAGTAATACTCTAATGTAATATACTAAAAAAAATTAATGTACTTTTTTTAAATATAACACTCCAATCAATATAATACACAAAAACTTCTTATCCAAATGTAACACACTAAAAATTTTTTTTATTGTAGTTTTCCCAAATGTAATATTCCAATAATATGATATTAAAAAATTCTTTAATATACTTTTCTCACGTAATAATGTAACATTCTAAAAAAAAATTTAGTATATTTTTTTCAAAACGTAATATTCCAATCAATGTAACATACAAACTCTTTAATGTACTTTTTCCAAACATAACACTATAATATAGCACACTGAAAAATTTATTATTGTACTTTTTCTCAACGTAACAACGTAATATTCTAAAAAGACTCATTAGTGTATTTTTTTTTCAAACGTAATACTCGAATTAATATAACACACAAAAACTCTCTAATGTATTTTTTCCAACATAATACTCTAATGTTACACCAGAAAACCACACTACGGTTCTGTTTGTAAGGATTTTCAAATCATGATTCTACCCCCACATTGGAACATCATGTTTGAATAGAGTTTTAAAACTAGTTTTCCACAACAAATACAAAACTCTACAGAAAACTCTCAGTAAAGCTTGATTTTCGAAAAAAAAAAATTGAAATTTGGCCTAACCAGCCATCTCATCGGATGTCCCACCGGACATCCCACCGGTTGACCGAAACAATGGAGTTTTTTTTTTTTTTTTGGTAATTGATATGTTAATTTTTATATATTCAAAAAAAATATTTTCTGAATTTTTAAAATTTTTTTATGTGCTTTAATAAAATTTTCAGTTGTATGTTTGGTTATGAGTTGTAAGTTTTTGTATCAAATATCAAATGTCACATCAAAAATTTTCCACTCAAATCGAAACTCTTTCACCAAACAATTTTTTCATACTCAAATCATAATTTCAAAACTAAAAAATTCAAAATATATCTCATACTCTCAAATCATAGTTAGAAAGCTTTACCAAACACAACCGTAGATTTCACACTTGACAACCAATACTTCAACAAACAATTCCTCTAAAAAGAATTTTCCACACCTCACTTTTCCATTCTCATTCCAAAAATAAATTAGAAAATTAGAAAAATGAATCATAAAAAGGTATTCACTTAAAGTCAAATGGCACCAAATCAAATAAATACAACTTTTTAAAACAAAAATGACTAATTGATTCATAAGAAAACTTTTAGACTAAATGGATCAACATTCCCTCATATAGGATTTATGGATAAATTTTTCTTTTTTAAAAATAAATTTGATAAATTACATTAAAAGAAGAAAATGTCAAAAAAATTAAAACTCAATATGCTTTTTATACCTTTCAAGATTTTTTTTATTTATATTTTTCATATATGTTTCAATGCAATTTTTTAACATCTATTGCGATTAACGACAAACTTAATACAGATATTGGCTTAACAATCCTCATGAAAATTAGAAGGGAAATTACTTATCAATGAGATTATCAAAATATTATTAAAAAATCATTAATTTTTTTATAATTTTAATTATTAATGTGTATAGATTTACTATTTATGTGTAATTTTTTTAATAAAAAAATTGACGCTGAATTGAAATTCTTTTAAAAATTACAGAACTTTAATGTACATGTGGCTATTGCAATTTGCAACAGTATTTCAGGCTGACCATTGTGGTCTCCAACTTGCTCTAGCTTCTACTTTGATTCCATGCATGTCTGCAACAGTTAAAAAAAAAAAAAAACTGTATGTCTCTTGGAGTGTGTGGAAAGGAAGACAATTGACATTTGAGACTTTTCCAAAGTAAGGATTACTGTTACAGCCATAAAGAATCAATTTACTGTCAACTAGGTGGGAGTAGTTTCGTCTTGTAATTTAGAAATCAGAAATCATACATTATTTTAATTTTAGAGTTTAGATTGAGTTTTAATGATTTGACAATAAAAAAAAAAACACAAAATATAAATATTATATCATTGAGACTCACATAGCATTAGAGCTCCATAATTAGAACTCTCAATCTTTTTTTTTAAAAAATTATAAAAACACTCCTGCTCTATTCAATTTTAACATGGTAAATTATAAATATAATTTTTAAATTTTAATTAAAATATAAATTATTCTCTATAATTTTAAAAATTATATCTTACTCCTTTAAGTTTTTAATCGCATAACAAATGATCTATTTTATTAATAAATTATCAAGTTAATTAATAATTTTTAATGATATCATAAATATATTTTAATTAATAATTCAAATATTTTATTATTGTATAGAAGAATGATTAGGAATTTTATTTATTTATTTCTAATTTTGTTAATTAAAAAATTATAACAATGAAGTATTTGTAATTTTCAAAATTACAAGCGATAATTCGTATTTTAAACAAATTTTAAAAAGTGTTTTTGTAATTTATCAATTTTCACAACTCAAAATGGGCATGTTTGTTGCAATTAATGGGTTGTATTGCTTCTTTATTTTGGGATTTCGGGATTTTTTGCTCTTAGATTTTGTTTATAAATTAGTAGTTTTTAGTTTGGATTGAGCCGCAGGAAACAAGCCCAATATGTTAAAAATGGAAAAGTATTAAATATTTTCGGAGTATCATTTGTTCATACTTCCTCACCAATCATTAATTAATGTCCTTTCATATTCTTCAATCACCCAACACAATACCAACCTTCTCTACTAGTCATAATATCATAAAATACCACATATTCATATTATAAAATTACTAAATAATTATCCTTAATCTCAATGTAATGTATCACTTGATAAATTTCATATATTTTTATATCTTTCATATAAGACCCATTATTTTATATGTTAGTCCCACCATAAGACATATAAAAACACCAAGGCTGGACAAATTTCTCGTAAAATATTTTTTTTTTGGTTCACCACCCGGTATCCGACCCTTAGGCCGACTAATCCGGATTCGGGGAGTAGTTTTGGATGGTTAGACTCAAATCCCCTCCCAATTGGCGATGCGGGGAATCGAACCGTGGTCCTTCCTACCAAGTCAAGCTCCAATCGCCACTTGACCACCAACCAATTGGTAAATTTCTCGTAAAATATGTCTATAACTGAACTTCGGGTTAAACTTTAACAATACTAAAATATTTAATGATTCAATAGCTTAGTGGCTAGCTGTTAATATTTAGCAATGTTTTGACGGTACAAATGCTAATTCTTATATTTTTCTCACACAGCACGAAATAAAAATATTATAGGTTGGTCCCATCATAAAAAGTAGGATAAATTATAAATACACTTTTTGAGATTTATTTAAAGTACAAATTGTCTCATGTGATTTGAAAAATTATAAATATTTCTTTGTTAATTTTTTTATTTTATAGAATTAACTAAAAAAATAAAATTTATAATTCCTCTCCCATACAAAATAAAATTACATAAATTATTAATTAAAATATATTTTTAACATTATTAAAAATTATTAATTAATTTAATGATTTATTCATAGAAAGGGGATTTGTTATAACAAATATAAATCTTTATCTCTGTTATGTTTTTTTTTTTAGACATGCCAACTTATTAGAACTCTTTTAGAGCTCTATTTTTAGAGGTCTATAGCATTGTTGTATGCATTAAAAGTTCCTAGCCTTCATTACCATGGCTAACTGGACCACAAGACCGACTGGTGGTTGATAAGGAAATCATTATAGAAGGGGTTGGGGACAATGCCATTGTCATACATACATGACATATCATGTTTGATTGACTAACTCGTTTGGATTATTCAATTGGTTTGTGCCCTCTGGCAAGGGGCATTACTCTAATTATTTCAATTGGTAGGTCACATCTGGCCAGTACTGCAATATGTTTGTTTTTGGTTTTATTTTTATTTGTTGAGATCAAGTTTGGTATCTATTAAATAATATAAAATATCAAAAAATTACTATTTTATTTAAGTCACATCATTTTATTTAAATCACATCACTTCTTTAATATATCATATTAAATCTAACCCAAACCCAACTCATATAAGCTAATAAGTTAAAAAGTGTACTTTTTTAGAACATCTCAAACTAATCCTTAATTTAGGCCAAGTTTGGGGTATGTAAAAAAAATCAAAAAGTCTAAAAGTTACTTAAAAAATTAAAAAGTTAAGACTATTCACCAAAAGTCAACAATTACGGCTGCACAACTCCCAATTCTAATTTTCCTCTACAAACTAATTTTTACAATTTTTTATTACACATTTTTTTTTATGAAAAGTCAAAAAGTTAACCTAAACATTCATATTTTTTCCCTCAATCTTTTAGTCTAAAAAGATAAAAAATACACTTATTTAAAACACTCTAAACAACCCCTTAGTTTCATTACAAGAATTTTGGTTCATATATTTGTGTATTTGGTATGAGATTTTGTTATTATTACATATAAAGACATTGAATAAAAAAAAGACAATTTTTTATTTTTTATTTTTTAAACACACATTGAATCAAGACAATTCTCATGAAACGCTTTCATTTCGTAGAAGTGAATTCTTATTCTCACAATGCAAATAGCATTTCCTATTGATCTGGACCTATTTTGATTCTTAATTATTTGTGGCTATGCTGTTCTCAAGGATTGGAATAATTGAAATAGAGAACTACCTGGGTCCTATGTAATATTTTCCTTAAATTGTGCCCTCTTTTTATGCGGCACCATATATACTTCTTAATTTGTGAGTTATTTTGGATAAATTAACTAAGGTACAAAAGAAAAACTTGGGCCTTTAACTTCACGCTTCATTTGATGGAGTGGAGGTATGGCTCTTTGGTTGAGCTCTAATGCTTATTTGCCATAATCAAGATCAATGGGATACAAATA
The DNA here is from genome assembly GCA_025200525.1 of Camellia lanceoleosa. Taxonomy (NCBI): domain Eukaryota; kingdom Viridiplantae; phylum Streptophyta; class Magnoliopsida; order Ericales; family Theaceae; genus Camellia; species Camellia lanceoleosa. The sequence goes on from CM045760.1 coordinate 5,136,832, forward strand.
CAAAAATATCAACATATTCTTACTTTGATTAAGGTTGGGAGCCAAAAATCCGTCCTTCAGGCAAGTCCCTCCCAACTTACGTTGGATTCGCAATGGAAAAATTAGTTTCTAATGCTTTATTAATGACACATCAATTATTAATAAGATTTATTGATTTTTATAACAATTTCGTTAATTTATAACTATGAATATGAATATGTAACAATGATTGTGAACTGAATTTAATGTTTTTGACATTGGAGAGAGAGAGGAAGAGCTACAGCCTACCCAAAAACACAGACAATAGTAGAAAGACTTGCGGACCCATGAATTCATGAACTGTGTCTCTAGAAGAAGAGGAAGAGAATGATAATCCAAAAGAAAAAGACTAAAAAGACCTTGTTGATGTTGTTTTGATATTATGGGGTGTTTTAGGAAGGAAAAAAAAAAGAAAAAAAGAGTTAATTTTTAATTATTTATTTATTTTGAGTCACATCACTTCTCATATTTTTTATTTACAAAAAAATAAAATAAATTTAAAAAATTAAAAAATTAATTTTTTTATCAACTTTTCAAAATCCCACTGTGTATATGATACGAGGTCGCTGTGGAAATGGCCTGGCATTGGTTTTGTAGGTTTGTACAATTTGCTTTTTGAGCTGAGTTTCTGAGTCTGAGAGTCCTTTTGCTGTGTCTCTGATAATAAATGTAAATGTTGTTGGTAACTCATAATAAATGACCACTGATTCAAGATTCAAAAAAACACACTCACCAAATAATAATAATAATAATAATAATAATAACAGAATAAATTACAAACACATCTTACTTATAATATTAATAAATAAAAAATAAAAATTTTAATTATTGTTAAATATAATAATAAAAATATTTAAATTATTAATTAAAATACATTTATAATGAGACACTTTTTCATAAATTATTTTTTACCTATTTATATTCTATTTAGTTCACATTATTTTTTTATATTTTAATAAATCCTGTGGGTGAGATAGTTACCAAAATACCCTTAATAATATTCACATTTATAGTGCGAATGTTCCGTGATATGAATGTTCACGTCGTCAATGTAAATATTCACATTGTAAAATATAAATGTTCACATTAACAAATTGTTAACCGTTCAAAAAATAGCTGTAAGAGTAGAAATGTTTATAAAATATTTTAAATATGAGAATTATAATTTAATAGATCAAATATTCAAATAATAGGACTTATTGGAATACAAAAATATTTTATGAATTAATTAGGATACAAACACTTAAAAAATATTTTCTAATAAATTTTCCTATTTATAATATTATTAAAAATTAATAATTAATAAAAAATATTTATTATACAATTAAAAAATTAAAGTGGCCGCATATGATTTATAGAACATATATGACAATTTATATTTTAAAAAAATTGAAAATGTGTAAAATAAAAAATTAGAAAAGAGAGAAAAGAGGACGTATAAAAGTCGCCGAGGAATTGGGAAGATGAAAATCAGAAAAAATAAAACCGAAAGAAAGAGATGTACATAGGGGGTGTTGGGGAGAAAATTTTTTAGCCTTTTTAGGCTAAAATTTATAAAAAAATAAAATAAATTAAAATAGTTAATAAAAATAAATGTCACATTAAATTTATAATTATTTTATTTTTTCTTTTATAATTAATCGTCTTCTCAAATATACAAATTTTAATCTATTAAAATAATCAAAAGTTAAAATAAATTATTAAAATAACAACTTTCCATGCATGCACATAATACACATCAACAATGCTAAAAACTTCTAAAAACACACCTCTAATGAGGTAAAAAAAGAAAAAAAAAATAAAAAAATCAAGACAACAGTGACAGTGGATAAGACCCATTACCACATCACTAGTAGTACTTCTAAATTAGAGGTTCCAAGCATTTTTCAATACACAGACATATTAAACAGGTTGAATAGATTGATGATGGATGGATGGAGTCATGTCAATGTCATCTATTCATATACATAGATACATGCATACGTAAGGAAAAATTATTTCGTGTTCTTAGAATGATATGTCATCAATTACAACATTATTAGAGTACTCTAAAATGTTTGGAAAAGATAATTAAAAATTAATTTTTTTTATTTTTTTTAAGTTTTTCACTTTTTTATAAAAAAAATAAATTTTAAAAAAAAGACTTTTTAACCTAATTCTCAAAATAGACTTACCAACTAATAACTTCTCTCACAATACAGATATACATATATGCACAGATAGGAAGAGAGAGAAATAAAAGAGAGATGAGGGAGAGAGGGGAGTGGACCCTAAACCTATCTGTTGGTCGTCGTCTCGATTTCTTCGCCAGAGTAAAAAGGGACGCGGCAAACGAGGACCCCTTTCTTTTCCTTCACGATTATAAATAAATAAATGTACGGAAAATTTATTGAAAACTCTCACGTTTTAAATAGTTGATCGATGAGTTTTTATTAGGTGTAGTGTGATTAATAATTTTTTTTTAAATGTGGATAAATATTAATTAGATAGATATATTTTTACTAGTTAATTAGGGATATTTGTTTTTTTTTAAATGTGTAACAAGTATGGTGTGAACACCAATGTGACAAACATTTATGTGACATTCTAACTATGAGACAACGTGACTAGCATGATGTGATATTTTAAAATTTTTACTCATTCTTAGTGTATTTTTTTCAAATATGACAAAGTGGTAGATATGATATGACACTCTAAAAAAAGTAAAAATTCCTTAGTATACTTCTTTCAAATGTGATAACGTAGTGGATATATTGTGACACTCTAAGAAAATTAAAAACTCCTTAGAATACTTTTTTTAAATGTGACATGTAACACTTCAACGTGGCGTACCCAATTTGATTGAATTAGTGCGTGTCTTTACGTTACGCGTCAAAAAATAATTAGTAAGAAATTCCCATCCCACACTACGTGTATTAAAAAAAATCAAACTTTAAAAAGCTACTAGTATGCTTTTCGAACAACATGACACACAAACACTCCACAACTTTCCCCATACATAAAAACTTCTTAGTGTACTTTGCCTAAACGTGATATGTGACACTCCAACGTGGCGGATCCAATTTGATTGAATTACTGTATGTCTTCACATCACGCGCCAAAAAATAATTAGTAAGGAATTCGCGTCTCACATTGGGCATATTAAAAATAACTAAACTTTAAAAAGTTACTAGTATGCTTTTCGAACAGCGTGACACACAAACACCCCATCACCTTCCCCATAGATAACCACGCGACCTGTCCTCCAACTGTACTAACAATGGCAAAACAATCAACAAATAATTTAAGGGATCACTCAGTCACTAAAAAAATATTTAAGACCTTATAGATTACAAGTTTACAAAATGAGATTTACTAGTCAATTTCCCTAAATGTAAATTAGTTTAAATTATAAAATTCTATCTGTCTATACTATGAAAAGATTAAACGGTATGTATCATATTTATTTTATAATTATAGAAGATAATGACATAATTTTATATTTTTAAAATTATAATTAAAAAAATTATAACCAAGCACAATTAAGTCATAATCAAAATCTCAAAATAATATCATAATTAAATAAAAAAAAATTGATCAAAACTAAAGAAGAAAATAATGTAACTAAAGGTGCATATGACATGAGGATGTACATAATAGAATTATCTATCTATACTATTATGAATTTGTTTGGCATCTCCTAAATAAGAGCTTGTTTGAGATACATCTCCTAAATATTTTTTTTTTTTTTTTTTGGGAGGGGGGTTAAGGTCATATCATCTCACTATAACATATAAGAGTTTTAGAAATCAAATTTTTTAGTCTGTCAAAGTGAAAATTTTGTTGCAAAAGACATTTAGAGACTAATTTCTATTGTTGTGAGGATAGTCGCTAAAAAGTCGTCTCAAAAAGTCAAAAATAAGGCTTTTAGTGACAAAATTTTGAAAATGCCACTAATAAATATACTTTTAGAGACAAAATAAATTGGTCTTAAAATGATTTATTTTTTGAGACAAAAAATTTGGTCCCAAAAAGATAATAATTCATCACTAATGTCCAATTTTTGTTGCTAAAAATATAACACTTTTCGGAACAAAAATAAGTTCCTAAAAAATAATTTTGTCCCTAAACTTTTGTCTCTAAAATCTTAATTTTTTATAGTATCTCTCTACTTATATATATATATATATATATTTGTAAAAAGTTAAAAAAAAATATACTCATTTAAGTCATCTCAAACAATCCCTAAGTGCATTGAGTCATATCACTTCTCTACTTTTTTATACATCCTTTCATAAAAAGTCAAAAATTACACTTATTTTAATTATTCCAAACAATCCTATATATACGGAGAATTATAAATCAGTTGAGATCATAAAATTTATTTATAAAAAAAGTGATAAAGTTTATAAATATTAATAATTAAAATTATATATATTTTACTTTTTTCATAAATAATTTTTTTCAACTCCACTGATAAGTGATTTCCCCCCATATATAGTAGTATTATATATATGAACCTTTTTTTTTTTTTTTTCAACAAAAGAAAGTTTTATTGATAAAGAACCAAAAATATGAGAAAACTTACATGAATAAAACAAGACAGTGCAAACGAGCATCATAGCTAAATTCTACAATCTCAACTAGGTTGGCACTGGAGAGCTAGCACAATCATATGCTAGCACAAACTTGAAATTGGTGAATGACTAATCAACAACAATCAAAAACAAAGAGAAACAGAGTAAACAAAATAACCTCAAGGCTAGTTACATCCAACAACTACAGTTACACTCCCAATGCCCAAGACAAAAAACTGCAGTAACCATTAAGAAACAAAATCCATTACTACCTCGAGCTACACCCACTGACAGACCACCATAGCAGCTGACCTCCTGAGTTACTAGATGAACTTTCTTACTAGATAAATATTTCTCACAATGTCACCAACAGCATAAGAACAACCAGGATCAAAAGTTTTCAACCACAGTGCTAATTAAACTTTAATTAGCTCACATAACCTCCGAATTGGTTGCTTGCTAGAAAAAATACACTCATTTTGCATTTCCACATAGACCAAACCACGGTGAGGGATAGCTCTCCAAAACGCCTTTCTTTCTTTTTGAAATTCCAACTCATCCACCATTTAAATAGGCAGTCAACTAATCCTCGAGTTGCCTATGATAGCCCTCACCACCAATTATGCATGCCCAAATTTGCCATAAAGAGGGACACAGCAGCACCAAATGGTTTACTGATTCCATTTTTGATTTGCAGAATACACATGATCAGTCCACACTACTGTAACAATCCAGATTTTTAATTATTCTGTAGAATCTATACTAATATTATTTAATCTCAGTTAGGAAAATATATAATCTATTATATATTATTATGTGTAATTTTGTAAAACAATATAATTATTAAAAGTTTAGAGGTCAAAATAATAATAATAATAATAATAATAATAGGTGTGGTACTAAAATAAATAATTTATTTTCTGTTGGTATATAATAAAGTGTAATTTAATTATGAATTAATTAATTTATATAATTATATTAAAATATTAGGTCAAAAGGTAATTATCTTAAATATCTATTAAGGATAAGAATAAATCTATATAATTAATGAATTGAATCTGAAGAGAGATTTGCTCGCCACGCATTGACCTACTAATGATTGTCCCTTCCTATAAATAGGAGGAGATAGTTAACTAAGTGAAAAGAAAAAGAAAGAAAAAATAAAGGAAAGAAAGAAAGAAGAAAAGAAAGAGAGAAAGGAAGAAAGAAAAGAGTGGAAGAAGGAAAAAATAATGAAAGTTAAAATGGTCTTTGATAGTGGAAAGAAAGAGTGGGATATTAAAATTAAGGTGAGTTATATTATACCTTGAGTCTCTAAAATGTATTTTACTTATGTTTTGACTTACCATATTTGTTTTATACAAGTTATATTTTATTAGTATATTAATAAAAGTTATGTTTTATAAAGATTTCAGTTACGTAGATTATTTTCTGAACCCTATTTGCTAAAGTGAAACCCATGGATATGTTTGTCTTACTTTTAAAGAATATTTGGTTATGACCTTATAAACAATTATGTTTTTAAAGTACCACCACGGGAGTCTCACGCCTTGGGAGACTTAAATAACCATTGGCCTGGCCTTTATTTGATCACCTTGTGGTCCTCTGTTTGTCATGACCTCTGTTCTATGTGGAGCAAAATGATGTGCGGACTTAAGTGCTACACTATTGTGGGAGCCACCTCTAGAATCTGTACGAGCCACCTCCTGAATCCGTATCTCTGTTCTGTGCGGAGCTAAGTGCTACACTATTGTGGGAGCTACCTCTTGAATCCCTACCTCTGTTCTGACTGTCACACCTGTGACCTCTGTTCTGTTATATTCTATTCTATACCGTGGTTATGGTTATTTATTTACATAATTTCTGTATTTCAATTCTGCTACTTAAATGATTTATTTACCAAACTGAGTTATGTAAATGTTTTGACCTAATTAACTATCCATGGTTATTTTGTGTCCCTTATACCCTTGGTATAATATTTCTCACACTGTCATGTGCTTATAGCTATTTACCAATTTTCAGGAAACAATACATTTCAGAAATAGCTTTTTGGAAAGTCGGGTTGCGGAATAGACACACACACAGTATTTTTATGATATTTTTTATATATAAATATCGGCATTTTTGTCAGTAAATTTTGTAATAAAAATAGAAGCTCCAATTATTTTTTTGGTACCCTTACTTAAATATTACTTCTGCTCGCGTTTATTGATTTGTTTAAGATTTGCCCAGAGGTAATTTCAGTTACTGGCCATCACGATGCTTAACCCTGGGGTATGGGGAGCGGGTCGTAGCAAGTGATATCAGAGCAATGGTTTCTTTTAAGAAAAATAAAATCATCATTGGAGCATAGGACACACGCACATTTAAGAAGTAGGATAGCGGGTAATTAGTACCGAATTATTATATTTTGTTTGTAGATTTAATTATATTATATGTTTTTATGATTATATATATATAATAATTTTTTTTTTAGTGTGCCTAATTTGTGAAGGATATTAGATATAATTTATATTTATTATAGTAAAAGAAGGACAAGAAAAGAAGGATGTCAAGCACCTACCAAAATTATAATATAATTAAATACATATAATTTTCAGTTCAGTATTCAAAAAAAAACATTTATTTTGATTTTTTTTTTTAAAAAATGGATTCAAATTATAAAGATACTAATTTTGAAACTATTTCCCATCAATGAAAAGGTCATCTCAAAATTTTCAATTCTTGCATATAATTCTGTCGTTGTGTTCTCATTTTTATTTATTTTTATCGTAAACAAAACGAGAGAAAAGTTTTTAAAGTCACTCTTTATTTCTTATTTTGGCCCAAAACAATTATTGACAACTAGACAGTGAGTTATTTTTGATTTTTTTTTTGAGGTAGTATTTTCTATCAGATCAATCATCTAATATATATTTATCAGAATGCACAGCAGATAGCTTACATATGACAAATTTTGAGGACGAAATTTTAAAAAGAGGGAAAATTGTAACAACCCAGATTTTTAATTATTCTGTAGAATTTATACTAATATTATTTAATTTCAGTTAGGAAAATATATAATCTATTATATATTATTATGTGTAATTTTGTAAAATAATATAATTATTAAAAGTTTAGGGGTCATAATAATAATAATAATAATAATAATAATAATAATAATAATAATAATGGGTGTGGTACTAAAATAAATAATTTATTTTCTGTTGGTATATAATAAAGTGTAATTTAATTAGAAATTAATTTATTTATATAATTATATTAAAATATTGGGTTAAAGGGTAATTATTTTAAATATCTATTAAGAATAAGAATAAATCTATATAATTAATGAATTGAATCTGGAGAGAGATTTGCTCGCCACGCGTTGGCCTACTAATGATCGTCCCTCCCTATAAATAGGAGGAGATAGTTAACTGAGTGAAAAGAAAAAAGAAAGAAGAAAGAAAGGAAAGAAAGAGAGAAACAAAGAAAGAAAAGAGAGAAAGAAGGAAAAAATAATGGAAGTTAAGATGGTATTTGATAGTAAAAAGAAAGAGTGAGGTATTAAAATTAAGGTGAGTTATATTATACCTTGGGTTACCAAAATGTATTTTACTTATGTTTTGACTTATCATATTTATTTTATATAAGTTATGTTTTATTAGTATATTAATAAAAGTTATGTTTTATAAAGATTTCAGTAAAATTAAGATGAGTTATATTATACCTTGAGTTACCAAAATGTATTTTACTTATGTTTTGACTTACCATATTTATTTTACATAAGTTATGTTTTATTAGTATATTAATAAAAGTTATGTTTTATAAAGATTTCAGTAAAGTTAAGGTTAGTCATATTATACCTTGAGTTACCAAAATATATTTTACTTATGTTTTGACTTACCATATTTGTTTTATACAAGTTATATTTTATTAGTATATTAATAAAAGTTATGTTTTATAAATATTTCAATTACGTGGATTATTTTCTGAACCCTATTTGTTAAAGTGAAACCCATGGATATGTTTGTTTTAATTTTAAAGAATATTTGGCTATGACCTTACAAACAATTATGTTTTGCAAGTACCACTACGGGAGTCCCACGCCTTGGGAGACTTAAATAACCATTGGCCTGGCCTCTGTTTGATCACCTTGTGGTCCTCTGTTTGTCATGAATCCGTTGACCTCTGTTTTGTGCGGAGCAAAGTGCTACACTATTGTGGGAGCCACCTCTAGAATCCGTACGAGCCACCTCTTGAATCCGTACCTCTGTTTTGTGCGGAACTAAGTGCTACATTATTGTGGGAGCCACCTTTAGAATCCGTACGAGCCACCTCTTGAATCCGTACCTCTGTTCTGACTGTCACACCTGTGACCTATGTTCTGTTCTGTTCTGTACCGCAGTTATGAATATTTATTTACATAATTTATGTATTTCAGTTCTGCTACTTAAATGATTTATTTACCAAACTGAGTTATGTAAATATTTTGGCCTAATTAACTATCCATAGTTATTTTGTGTCCTTTATACTCTTAGTATAATATTTATCATTCTGCCATGTGCTTATAGCTGTTTACCAATTTTTGGGACACAATGCACTTCAGAAATAGCTTTTTGGAAAGTCGGGTTGCGGAATAGACACACACACAGTATTTTTATAATATTTTTTATATGTAAATATTGGCCTTTTTGGTCAGTGAATTTTGTAATAAAAATAGAAGCTCCAATCATTATTTTGGTACCCTTACTTAAATATTACTTCCGTTCGCGTTTATTGATTTATTTAAGATTTAGCCGGAGGTAACTTCAGTTACTAGCCATCACGATACTTAACCCTTGGGTACAAGGAGCGGGTCGTGACAACTACTCCTCAATACACCAATTCTATTTAGATAATCTATTGTCTTAAGTCTACCATTCCATGCCAACTAAGTAAAGAATTTGGCTTTGGATGAAGCAAAATTATTCCATATCAAACTACCTGCTGTCAAAGTAGGCCCAGATTCTAGATCACCCCATTTGTAAGCATTGCTTACCTTGAAACCCCCTACTTGATCAGTCTTCTATCCCACATAATCCTCTATATCCATACTTAACCTTGGCCCTACAGTAAGCCTTACCACTTCTTCTTCCTCCCAAGCATGGAGATTTCTTCTAAAATTAAAACACCACCTATTTGAGCCAACCTTTCTTGATATTAGCACACTCAATGACACCTCTTTCTCTGTACTCAACTGATACAATCTAGGAAATTGAGCACACAAACTAGAATCCCCCAACTAATTATCAACCCAGAATTGTACTCTTCTACCATTCCCTACTCCGAGTTCCATATTTTCCATAAAGAATGTACACAGTCTTGGGTTAGATTATGCCACATCCAGATGTCACTCCAGATCTTTGAAATAAAACCTATTGCAGTAGTTGATGGCAGCCACCTCCTACCTATGGATTTATACTTGCTACACACAATTGATTTCCAAAGTGCATCATCTTCCATAGCATACCTCCACCACCATTTGAGTAACATGCACTGATTTGTAAGTCTAATGTCTCTAATCCCAAGGCCCATTTTTTTGTTTATTCATTGTAATCTCTTTTCATTTGATTAAGTGGATTTTCCTCATAATTTTTGTACCGCTCCACAGGAAATTTGCTTGCAGCCTATCAAGTTCCTTAGCCACACTTTCAGGAATCTTAAATAAAGACATATAATAAATGAGTAGTGAGGACAGAACAAATTTGATGAAGACCACTCTACCTGCGAATGACAACAGTCTTCTCTTCTAACCTGAGAACTTTTTCTTAAAATTTTAGATGACTGGTTTCCAACATAGTTTTTTGCTTAGATTGGCACCAAGTGGTAAACTAAGATATTTAAAGGCAACTTATGACTTTTGCAGTTAAGTTTAAACGGAAAATCATCCACCAAATCCTCCTCCATAATCACTCCACATATCATACTTTTGTGAAAATTTATTTTCATTCTAGACACAACTTCAAAGCACCTTAAGATTCTTTTAATAGCAACAACTTCAAACCACTCAGCATCACACATGACTATGGTATCATCTACATATTAGAGGTGGGATACATTGAAGCCTCTATGACCCATATCCACTCCTTTAATAACACCCATAGCTTTTGTTCTTTTTAACATGATATTAAGCCCTTCAGTTACAACATTAAACAAGAGGGGTGAGAGTGGATCACATTGCCTTAACCCTTTCTTCGGACAAAACTCATCAGATGGAGAACCATTCACAAGTACAAATACTCTAGATGAGGCAATGCATTCCTTTTCCAACCCAACCATTTTGCTCCGAAACCAAAGTTTACTAACATCTGAAGGAGAAAATTTCAATTTACAGAGTCATATGCTTTTTCAAAGTCCAATTTAAGGATTAAACCCTTCTTTCTAGATTTCTTCCACCAATCCACCACTTCATTAGCTATAAGAACCCCATGCATGATGTTCCTACCACTCAAGAAGGCTAACTGGGCTTTATTAATCAATGTTGGCAGTACTTGTTTGAATCAGCTTGCTAAAACTTTGGACAGAATTTTGTAGACAGAGTTAAGCAAGCTAATTGGTCTATAATCCCCACTGGATGAGAGATTATCATTCTTTGGGATAAGAGTTACAAAAGAACAGTTCACCTCATTCCTGAGCCTGCTGTTAGTATGAATTTCTTTCATAAACTTCATTATATCATCTTTCATCACCTTCCACCCTTTCTGAAAGCATAACATGTTAAACTCTCCCAGCCTAGGAGCTTTATTCCCATCACACTCTTTTATTGCTTTCCATACCTCTGCCTCATTGAACTCTTTTTTCCAGAATTTCAGTGACTTGACTGTGATCCACTTGATTAAAGTAAACTCCAAGTAAGGGCTGCATCTCCACCTCTCATCAAACTAATTCTTAAAATGGTTGTACACTGCTTGTTCAATATATGCTAGTTTTTCAACAACAACATTCTCAACCTTCAATTTATTACGCATATTCCTGCTATGCCTAATTGTTGCCATTATATGAAAGAACCTTGTGTTCTTGTCCCTTTTTAGTGTTATACCCACGGTGGTATGTGTATGTAAATTAAATGTGAAAATAAAATAAACAATAAACAAAATAACTCATAAAATAATTCTAAATTATTTTCCAAATTAAATGCTTACAGAATTTAAACGTCGAGGCTTGTGTTGGACACAATCTCTTTAAAGTAGATTTTGCCCTCGCTCCGGTGCTACGAATTTTAACCGGCGTCTACTTTCCAGGATACAACGACTGCACCATGATTTTATAGCACCATAAAACCAAGTCTGGCGAACCAAAATATGTTGTAACTCTTTCTTTTTCTTCCTAAAATAAAATACAGAATAATGCAGAGAGACATAGGAAAAAGATGACGAAATTCTGATGATAAAATTGATCTATAGAATGCTAGAATTGAAGGCTTTATATAGGCAAAACAGTGGCTGTTCCGAATAGGTATAAAACCTGTTCGAACAGATTGAAGAGGCACCAACAGATTTGAATCTGTTTAAACAGATTTAGTTTTGGATTGAACTCTTTGAACCAGTTCAGGAGCGTCTAACCTGTCAGGGCTCTATTTGGGTAGAAGAAAAATTATTGAACCAATTTATTTTGATTTTTAAAACCAAAAATAAAAATAAATGAATAAAGTTCAAAAGTTTTTGGCCCAAAAAGATAAGTATTGGGCCAGAAAGCCCAACCCAACCTTACATCACACACTCGCGCCCAAGCCCAAGCCCAGCTCGACCAACCGATGGATGGAATGGCGGCGGCAGCGAATGTGGTTTTAGTTTTGGGTCCAATGAGTCTAGCCCATTACACCTATAACCTCATGCTTCCACAAACTTGGGTACCCCTTGGGGCCCATCCCAAGTATCCCAAGTTAAGGTATATATACCCAAACAATTCCTTAAGCCTTTCCAATGTGGGACAAGCACATTTCACAAATGTGTTGTAAACTCACCAAAATTCGTTTCCACCAACCCGAAATGCGCGTTGAATTCTCATTCATCTAGAAATGTTTTTGAGCAACCAAATACATGATTTAATTCACTACGTAGCATTAAACACGAACCCAAGAAAAATGTTACAAAAATGGTATTATGTTTATCGGACTTACAGCTAGTGAAAAGCCTATCGGACTTGCAGCTAACCAGTGGACGCGATGCCTTGAACTGTTCAGCTGTTTGTGTAAGTCAAGACAATAGACTACACATAGTGTATTTGCAGACATAGTGTGGTTCTTACGGTTGTGTTCATTTTGGCCTTGAACAACGCCTGGTAATTCATGAGTTCTTTAAAGAATTTAGCCTTCTCAATCTCATAGAACTGGCCCAGTTTACACTCATATAAGTGACTTCTTATTAAGAGTATCCTGCTATACCCCACTTGGAAGTCCAAGTTATAAGAATCATTAAGAGCAAAGCTTATCCTACTGACACTGCAAGTATCACTCTTCTTATCATAGAAATGGGTAGGAATAAACCTCCTTAGTGATACGTGAAGTCATCCATAATTCGGTTGTCCCTTTGAACCTAGATCTTGGGATCTCCAGTCAACTAGGTTGGGTTGCCATTATGGCGACTTTTAAGTAATAGGCTTTAATCCCATTCCCCTCGATAAATACTACACTTGCTCTTTGGCTAGCCCTTTAGTCAATGGATCTGCAATATTCTCCTTTGACCATACATATTCTGTGGAAATTATTCCATGTGAGAGCAAATGCCTAACGGTATTATGTCTACGACGAATGTGTCGAGACTTATCATTATACATATGATTCTGTGCTCGTCCTATTGCTGCTTCACTAGCACAGTGTATGCATATGGCTGGCACAGGTTTAGGTCACATTGAAATGTCTTCTAAAAAATTATGAAGCCATTCTGCTTCTTCTCCTATTTTATCTAATGTGATAAACTTAGATTCCATTGTCGACCTTGCTATGCATGTCTGATTAGAAGATTTCCAAGAGACTGCAGCACCTTCCAGGGTAAAGACATATCCACTAGTGGATTTTGAGTCTTTAGTATCCGATATCCAATTTGCATCGCTGTACCCCTCGAGTATTGCTGGATACTTAGTATAATATAAGCCATAATTTCGGGTATGTCTTAGATACCTAAGTACCCTAATTATTGCTTTCCAATGATCGAACCCTGGATTATTTGTGTACCTACTCAATTTGCTAACAGCATAGGCTACATCTAGCCTTGTGCAATTCATTAAGTATATCAAGCTTCCGATTATCCGAGAGCACTCTAATTGTGATATGCTTGCACTTGTATTTTTTGACAAGTGAAGACTAATGTCAACAGGTGTTTTAGCAGGACGGTCGTCATGCTTTCCAAATTTCTCTAGAATCTTCTCAACATAATGAGACTGAGATAGGCATATCCTTTAGATGTTCTAGCAATTTTGATTCCTATAATTACATCTGCTATTCCCAGATCTTTCATGTCAAACTCTCTGTTCAACATTTTTTTCGTGAATTTAATCATGTCATTATTGCTTCCAATAATGAGCATGTCGTCCACATAGAGACAAACTATGACATAGCCTTTGTTAGTGTTTTTAACATAGACACATTTGTCACATTCATTTATCTTAAAACCATCTGAAAGCATAGCGTGATCAAAATTCTCATGCCATTGTTTCGGAGTTTGTTTTTATCCATAAAGGGATTTGACAAGTTTACAAACCTTTTTCTCTTGGCCGGGAACTTTAGACCCTTCTGGTTGTTCCATATAGATTTCCTCATCTAACTCGCCATTCAAAAAGGTTGTTTTTAACATCCATTTGATGTATTTCCAGATTATACAAAGCTGCAATCGTAATTAATATGCGAATAGATGTTATTCTTGTCACTGGTGAATAAGTGTCAAAATAATCAAGGCCTTCCTTCTGTATGTATCCCTTAACAACAAGACTAGCCTTGTATTTATCTATTGAACCATCTATTTTCATTTTTCTCTTGAATATTGACTTATATCCAAGAGGTTTACATCCTGGTGGAAGATCCACCAGTTCCCAATTATGATTTTGCAGTATTGATTCAATTTCACTATTCACAGCCTCTCTCCACAATGGAACTTTAGGACTTGACATTGCTTCCTTGAAGTTTTGAGGCTCATTTTCTAATAGGTATGTCAGAAAATCTGGACCAAATGATTTAGATATCCTAGCCCTTTTTCTACGTTTAGGTTCATCTGTTTTATTATCATTTTGGTCTTCATTTCTATCCATAGCAGTATCAAAAGTTTTTTTATTTGAACTTCTCTCTTCAAATTCCTTACAAGGAAAAATGTGTTAAAAAAATGATGCATTTCTTAACTCAATAATAGTGTTTACATGCATATCAGGATTTTCAGATCTATGAACTAAAAACCTATATGCACTAGTATTATTTGTATAACCCATTAACACACAGTCAACGGTTTTTTGTCCTATCTTAGCCGTTTTGAGACTAAGGACTGCCACTTTAGCCAAACACCCCCACACTTTGAGATAATTGTAGATAGGTCGTTGACCTTTCCATAATTTATAAGGTGTTTGATTAAGTTTCTTGTGAGGTACCCTATTAAGGATAAAGTTAGTAGACAAAATCACCTCCCCCACAAGTTCTGAGGTAAGCCTAAACTAATCAACATGGTATTCATCATCTCTTTAAAAGTTCGATTCTTTCTCTCAGCAACTCCATTTGACTGAGGAGAATAGGGTGCAGTGGTTTGGTGAATGATACCATGTTCAGAACAAAATTCTTCAAATGGTGCATCATACTCACCACCTTTGTCACTCCTTACTATCTCAATAGTTTTGTCAAGTTGATTTTCAATCTCAAGTTTATATTGCTTAAAAGCTTCTACGGTTTCATCTTTACTTCTCAATAAGTAAACATAGCAATATCGAGTGCAATCATCAATAAAAGTAATAAAGTGCTTCTTACCTCCTCTAGTTTGAACAAATTTTAAATCACAGATATCTTTGTGAATTAAGCTTAGAGGTTTGATAATTCGTTTAACTTTATTAAATGATGCCTTAGTGAGTTTTGCCTCAACACAAATCTTACATTTATGATTAGGATCAAATTTTAAGTTTGGTAAACATTCTAAAGTAACAAGTCTATGCAAGGAATTAAAATTAACATGTTCTAATCTACCATGCTATAAAGAAAAAGACTCAGCAATATAAACAGAAGATATGTTCTTATTATTAAAAATCAAATTAGGTACAACAGTATTTACATTGAGCATTCAAAGCCCATCACTCATATAACCTCGCTCCACAAACATGCCACTCTTGGTGAGTACAACCTTATCAGATTCAAAGACTAATTTAAACCCATTCTTAATTAACAATGACCCATAAATCAAATTCTTGAGAATTTCTTGCACATGGAGTACATTGTTAAGAGTGAGTTCCTTCCCCGAGGTCATTTTCAGCACGATTTTGCCTTGTCATTCCACAGTTGAAATAAAAGAGTTTTTCATAAAAAGTTGTTCCCCACTTTCCATCACTTTGTAGGTTATGAATATCTGTTTATCTGCACAGATGTAACGGGTTGCTCTAGTATCCACCCACCACTTCTTGGAATTGCCCACCAAATTTTTTTCAGAGACCACTACAGCAAGATTGATGTCTGTCACTCCATTGGAAAGATAAAAATCCTCGGCTATGTTGGCTTGTGCTGGCTTTGAACTCTCTCCGTCCTTGTGAACATGATAATCCATAACGATGTCCATCTTTGCCGCACACAAAGCACTTGCCTTTGAACCTCTTGTTGAACCCGTTGTTGATCCCTTTACTTGTGGATCCTTGTTTGGACCATAGCCATCATGCTTCCACTTCTTGTTGTTGAACTTTGACCCTTGTCCATGTTCCACAACATTTGCCTTAGCCTGTATGACATGGTTTCCTGACTTTTTGTTAGAACCACAGTTGTCCTCCTCAATTCTGGGTCGCACTATCAATTCCTCCAATTTCATCTCCTTGCGCTTATACTTTAGATAATTCTTGAATTCTTTCCAAAATGGTGGCAATTTTTCAATGATTGCCACAACTTGGAAAATTCGCTAAGAACCATCCTTTCCGCATATATGTCATGGAGAATTAATTGGAGATCTTGAACTTGGCTAATAACCGTTTTGGAATCTATCATTTTAAAATCCAAAAAACAACTGACAACAAATTTCTTTGTACCGGCGTCCTCTGTTTTATACTTATGATACAGAGATTCCCACAATTCTTTAGCAGTGCTTTTGACACTATACACATTGTACAGTGTATTGTCCAACCCATTGAGGATATAATTCTAACATAGGAAATCACCATGTTTCCATGCATCAACTGTGGGAACCACTTGCCGATCAGTTTCTCCTTCATTCAATATTGGTGCTTTTTCATTAGTAAGCGAGCCAAATTCAATTTGGTAAGATAAAACATCATTTTTTGTTGCCATCTTTTAAAATCATTACCATTGAATTTTTCTGGCTTCTCCCCATGATTTACTGGTATTGCTGGAGTCATCACTAGCACAACAGGTGTGGGGTTTTGAGTAATAACAATCTCAGTACTGTTTATTTCAGTTGTCATAATTCTGACAAAAATAATAATGTACCAATCACAATTTTATACACAAAATAAATTACACATAAAATATACAGAATAATATTTTGTAACAATAATTCCAATGATAAACAATATATGACTACTATGTTATCAATGAAATTATTTAAACAGTATATTACTACTATTTAAGAAATTAAACAGTATATGACTACTATTTAATTTCCTGAAACAAAATATTCCTCTGTCTAACACATAAATAAATAAAAAAGAAAATCTACTTTAAGATTGTTATACCTACAGTGGTATGTGTGTGTACATTAAATGTGAAAATAAAATAAACAATAAATAAAATAACTCAGAAAATAATTCTAAATTATTTTCCAAATTACATGCTTACAGAATTTAAACGTCGAGGCTTGTGTTAGACACAATCTCCTTAAAGTAGATTTCGCTCTCGCTTCGGTGCTACGAGTTTTAATTGGCGTCTACTTCCCAGGATGCAACAACTACACCTTGATTTTATAGCACTATAAAACCAAGTCTGGCGAACCAAAATATGTTGTAACTTTTTCTTTTTCTTCCTAAAATAAAATACAGAATAATGTAGAGAGACACAGGAAAAAGATGACAAAATTCTGATGATAAAATTGATCTCTAGAATGCTGGAATTGAAGGCTTTATATAGGCAAAACAGTGGCTATTTCGAACAGGTATAAAACCTGTTCAGACAGATTGAAGTGGCATCAACAGATTTGAATCTGTTTGAACAGATTTAGTTTTGGGTTGAACTCTTTGAACCAATTCAGGAGCGTTTAACTTGTCAGGGCTCTATTTGGGTAAAAGAAAAATTATTGAACCAATTTATTTTGATTTTTAAAACCAAAAATAAAAATAAATAAATAAAGTTCAAAAGTTTTTGGCCGAAAAACATAAGTATTGAGCCGGAAAACCCAACCCAACCTCACACCACGCATCTGCGCCCAAGCCCACCCGACTGACAGCGGCGGTGGCGTGCGCGCGTGGTTTTAGTTTTGGGTCCAATGGGTCTAGCTCACTACACCCATAACCTCACTCTTCCACAAACTTGGGTACCCCTTGGGGCCCATCCCAGGTTTCCCAAGTTAAGGTATATATACTCAAACAATTCCTCAAGCATTTCCAATGTGGCACAAGCACATTTGATAAATGTGTTGTAAGCCTTCCACGAACTAGAAATGCACATTGAATTCTCATTTATCCGGAAATGGTTTTGAGTAACCAAATACATGATTTAATTCACTACGTAGCATTAAACATGAACCCAAGAAAAAATGTAACAAAAAACGTTTGGGTCCCACCTTAATTAATGCTCAAAGTTAGCAAAAAATAAGGTTTACAAAGCCATTTTTCCAACATTTAGTGCCCATTCCAATCTTGACTTTTGTAACCACAATCATTCCTTTCTTTTTCCAAAATTCCATATTAACTCTTTAAGCTCCTTCCATCTTGCTACTTCTGACTCGGATAGGGCTCTCAGTATATAAATCTAGAGCATGTGCTTTATCTTCAGCCTCTTTAAGCTTAGTTTCCACATTCCTAAACACCTTAATATTCCATTTTTTTTAAGGCTAGTTTCTGTTAGAAATGGTTTTGGGAAAAATAGATTTTTCCTAAAGTTTGGTCTAATTTTTAGGTGAGACCTATGCTCCAAAGTTAACGGATCTAAGTGGTAACGCATTTTTTGCCGCGTTGTGATTCACGTAATATATTTGGTTGCTTAAAGCCATTATCGGGTGAATGAGAAATTAATGCCAAAATGGGTTCTATGAAAATGGTGTGTTTGGTGGAATTTCCATAAAGGTTTGTCCCACATTGGTTTGATGGGCAAACTTTGTGTGGGTTTATAAGGCTTGGATTTGGAACTTGGGGTAAGCCCCAAAAGACACTCAAATTTTGTAGAGTGGAGGTTATAGGTAAAGTGAGCTAGACCTATTGAACACAAAACAAACACACACGTGCGTCTGTAAGCTGCCGTCGTCCGTCCGTCGGAATTGAAATTTGGGCTAGATGCAGGCTTGGGTGCGTGGTATGAGGTTGGGTTGGGCTTGTCTGGCCCAATACTAATTCTTTTTGAGCCAAAAACATTTGAATTTTTATTTTTCATTTTGAAAAATAAATTTTGACAGTTCTGTTTTCAAATTTTGGTTGGAGAAAAATTCAAATTTGGCTTGCACCTCTTCAAAAATTCTGTACAGGTTCCATATCTGTCCAAAAATAATTATATCTATACAGTTCAAACAAATTCAAACCCAAACAGTTCCTTATCTATTCAAACAATTCCAAACAGGTATCGTACCTGTTGGATTTAAATCTAAAAAGCCACAATTTCTCCTATAAATAGACAGACCCTCATTTGGATTTTTCATTTTCAGAAAATTCGTTCTTGTCTCTACTATTACTCTCTGCATTTTGCTGTATTCTTTTTCCTGTGAGGAATAGTGTAAACACACAGTGTGTTCGTTATGCGAATAGTTTGTGGTACTACTATTATTCGTTGTTGATCATTTTATCCTGGGAGATAAACGTCCGTAATCTGAAAACACCATGGAGAGGATGAATTTGTCTTAAGAACACAGTGTTAAACATTGGACTTAATTAGAATTTTGTTCAAGAAATTAATAAGGAAAGTAATTAATTTAATTTATGTTTTATTATTTTTCTTTTTTCATATTCAGATTTTATTTTATTTTTTTTTGGTAACAAAATAAGAAGCCGTTGTTCTATTTTATTTTATATACTGGTTTGATTTTTGTAATTAAACAGTCTATCTCTTTTCTTTAATTCTTTCCTTGAATACATTAAAGATTGTCCCACAATTTTAAGACAGATTATTTTCTGGTATCTTTATTGTATTTATTTTCTATATTTTTACAAAGTAATATTTTGGTTAGAAAATACAATTAATAGCATATACTGTTTGATAAATAGTAGTAATATACTGTTTATTTTCTTTGACAAATAGTAGTAACATACTGTTTATCATTAACAATTTCAAAATATTAATTTGTGTAGTGTTACAGAAAATTATTGTGTAGTATTTTATTTTTCTAATTTTAGTAACTAGAAAACTAAAATTATTTTGTGTTATAACTTATTTTCTTGTTTGAGTAACTAGAAAATTAATTTGTGTTTTGGTTTTGGGTTTTTTTTTTATTTTTTATAATAAAATATTATGGCTGTTGAAAGTAGTACTCCAAATCCGATTGTTACAATGACTCCGGTCCCTATCCAAAACCATGTTCAAGTTCTAATAAATCATGAAGAAAAACCAGAAAAATTTATTGGCACCAAGTTCAAGAAATGGCAACAAAAAATATTGTTCTATCTTACAACTCTGAATCTTGCCCAGTTTCTCCGTGAAGAAGCTCCAGTACTTAAAGAGGATGAAAGTGATCGGCAAGTTGTTGCCGCTGTAGACGCCTGAAAACATTTTAATTTTTTGTGCATAAACTACATCATAAATGGCCTAGACAACATGTTGTATAATGTTTACAGTCCTCTAAAAATAGCAAAAGAATTACAGGATTCTTTGGAGAAAAATACAAGAAAGAGGATGCCAGTACAAAGAAATTTGTTGTCGGTAAATTTCTGGACTTTGTTATGGTAGACTCCCAAACGGTAATTTCTCAAGTTCAAAGTTTTCTCTTAATTTTGCATGATATTCATGCTGAGGGTATGTCTCTGAGCGATTCTTTCCAAGTCGTTGCGTTAATAGAAAAATTACTACCAGCGTGGAAAGATTTCAAAAACTATTTAAAACATAAACGCAAAGAGATGACCATGGATGAACTTATTGTAAAACTAAGAATTGAGGAAGATAACCGTAAAACTGAAAAGATGAATGGTAAAATTCTCATTAAATCCAAGGCTAATGTAGTTGAACAAATGCGCAAACCATCTAACAAAAAAAGGAAGTTTCTGGAGATGGTACTAAACAAGGTGACAACAATGACAATAAGAAGTTCAAAGGAAAATCCTATAACTGTAGAAAGAACGGACATCGAGCCTCTGATTGCCGCCATCCCAAGAAGGATTGCGGAAGTACAAGCAAGAAGACTACCAATCAAGCTAATGTGACAAAACTAGATTACATCTCTGACGGGGTAAATGACATCAATCTCTCTATTGTGGTGTCTGAGGCTAATTTGGTTGGAAATCTCAAGGAATAGTGGGTTGACACTGAGGTAACTCGACACATTTGTGCGGACAAAAAGATGTTTACTACTTACAATGAGGCTGTAAATAGTGAACAACTTTTCATGAGAAATTCTTCTGTTTCTACTGTGGCTGGATAAGGAAATGTGATCTTGAAGATGACATCAGGGAATGAGCTTACTCTCAACAACGTGCTGCATGTACCAGACCTCCGGAAGAATTTAGTTTATGGTTCTTTGTTAAGTAAGAATGGTTTTAGGCTTGTATTTGAGTATGATAAATTTGTATTAATAAAGAGTGGTATGTATGTGGGTAAGGGATACATGGGTGATGGTTAAATATAATGACTGTTGTACCAAAAACTACTATTAATAAGAATAATATATTTTTTGGTTATATTCTTGAGTCAAATTTATGGCATAGTAGATTAGGACATATAAATTTTGATACTTTGCATAACTAATTGATTTGGATTATGTACCAAAGTTTAAAATTGATCCTAATTACAAATGTGAGATATGTGCAGAAACGAAACTAACTAAGGCTCCATTTAAATCGGTTGAAAGAAAAACCGAACCTCTAGAATTAATTCATTTTGATGTATGTAATCTTAAATTTGTTCAAACTAGATTAGGCAAAAATTATTTCAGAACATTTATTGATGATTGCACAAGATATTGGTATGTATATTTACTTAGAAGTAAAGATGAAGTTTTGGAAATATTTAAACTCTACAAAACTGAAGTTAAAAATCAACTTGGTAAAACTATTATAATGATTAGAAGTGATAGGAGTGGTGAATATGATGCACCTTTAAATGAATTTTGTGCACAACATGGCATTATTTACCAAACTACAACACCTTATTCTCCACAGCAAAATGGAATTGCTGAAAGAAAGAATAAAATCCTTAAAGAAATGATGAATGTCATGTTACTAAGTTCAAGCTTACCGCAGAACTTGTAGGAGTAAGCAATATTGTTTGTTAATTATGTTCTTAATAGAATCTTCCACAAGAAAATGAATAGCACTCCTTATGAATTGTAGAAAGGTCGATCACCTTCCTACAAATACTTAAAAGTGTAAGTGTGTTTGGTAAAGGTAAAAGTTCCTATTCTGAAAATGACTAAGATAAAACCAAAAATAGTGGATTGTGTGTTTATTGGTTATGTTCAAAATAGTAGTGCATATCGATTTCTGACTTATAAATCAAAAATACCTGATATACATGTAAACACTATTGTAGAGTAAATGAATGCTGTGTTTTTTGAACATGTTTTTTTTTACAAGAAATGACAGGATTTAAGTTTACATAAAAGAATTTATGATTGTACACAAAGTCAAGAGACTAATGACAATCAAACACAAGAGACTAGTAATGGTCTCGACTAACAGGATTTAACTGATGATGAATCAAGACAAAGTAAGAGAGCGAGAACATCAAAATCCTTTGGTTCAGAATTTCTAACATACTTGTTAAAAAATGAACCTCAAAGCTTTAAAGAAGCAATGACAAGTCCTGAAGCACCTTTGTAGAAAGAGGCTGTTAATAATGAAATTGAATCCATTATATAAAATCAAACTTGGAAATTGATGGATCTTCCACATGGTTCTAAATCTCTTGGATATAAATGGATATTCAAGAGAAAAAAATGAAAGTAGATGGTTCAATAAACAAGTACAAAGCAACATCTGTGGTAAAAAGTTACAGACAAAAAGAAAGTTTGGATTATTTTGATACATATTTTCCTGTGACAAAAATAACATCCAGCAGCGTGCTTATTGCTATAACAGCGTTGTATGACTTTGAGATACACCAAATAGATGTAAAGATAGCTTTCTTAAACGGTAATCTAAATGAAGAGATCTATATGGAGCAACCCGAAGGAGTTGTAGTGCCAGGGCAAGAAAAAAAAGTTTGTCGGCTTGTAAGATCTCTTTATGGATTAAAACAAGCACTTAAGCATTGTCATGAAAAATTTGATCATGCTATACTAACTAATAGTTTTAAGATAAACGAATGTGGTAAGTGTATCTATGTTAAAAACACTGACAAAGGTTATGTCATCGTTTGTCTTTATATGGATTACATGTTTATCATTAGAAGCAATCAAAACATGATCAAATAAACTAAGCAAATATTGAACAAAAGCTTTGATATGAAAGATATGAGGGTCGCAAATGTAATATTAGAAATGCAAATTAGTAAAACATTTGATGGATATGCATTATCTCAATCTCATTATATTGAGAAATTTTTTGGTAAATATATCAAGGATGATGTGAACGTAACATGAACACCTGCAGACATCAGTCTTTATTTATCGAAAAATAAATATGATGTTGTGTCTCAGTTAAAATACTCCCAAATCATTAAAAGTCTAACATACCTAATGAATTGCACGCGTCCTAATATAGTTTATGTTATCAGTAAATTGAGTAAGTACACTAGTAATCCCAGAGAAGACCGTTGGAAAGTGATCATTCAGGTTCTTAGATATCTAAGGTTTATCCATGATCATGGTTTGAACTTTACTCGATATCCTGCAGTACTGAAAGGTTATTGTGATGCCAATTGGTTATCTAATAATAAATATTCAAAATCCACTAGTGGATATGTCTTTACTCTAGAAGGTATTTGGTGTTTCTTGGAAATCTATGAAACAAACATACATCGCACAATCCACAATGGAGTCTGAGTTCATTGCTTTAGATAAAGTAGGAGAAGAAGTAGAATCGCTTCGCCACTTCTTAGAAGACATTCCAATATGGCCGAAACCTGTGCTAGTTATTTACATTCATTGTGATAGTCAATCTGTAATAGGCAGGACACAGAATCATAAGTATAATGATAAGTCACGACATATTCGTCGTCGACATAATATCGTAAGACAATTGCTCTCAAATGGAATAATCTCAATAGATTATATAAAATTTAAAGAAAAAATTAAGGATCCGTTAACAAAAGCTTTGACAAAAGAGCAAGTGTATAGTTCATCGAAGGGGATGGGATTAAAGCCTATTACATAAGAGTCATCATAATGGTAACCTTACTTAGATGACTGGAGATCCCAATAACTAAGTTTAAAGGGACAACTAATTTATGTATGGCTAGCCAGAAATCACCAAGGGATTAAAATTTCCTACCCATTCCTATTGTGAGAGTGATATCTGCAACATATATTGTATGTAGGGGTTTAAGGATAAACTTTATTTTTAATGATTACTTATATCTTAATTTAGGCATAAAAATCAAGACGAGTATAAGAGATACTCACAATAAGAATCACCTATATGATTGTTGAACTGGGGCCGGTTTTATGAAATGAAGAGAATAAATTCTCTAGAAGCCCTCATGAACAACCAGGAGCATTCAAAGCCAAAATGAACATAACTGTGAGAACTACAATGTGCGAGAAGATATTTTGTGTGAAATCTATTGTCTTAGCTTACACAAACAGCTGAACAATTCAAGGCATCACGTCCATTGGTTAGTTAGTAAGTCCGATAGGTTATTACTAGGGAAGATTTAAGGCCGAAAGCTACCTATCCTGATGCAAGATATTTTCGATTTATAATCTTTCAACAAATTCTGCATATTGTTACATTTCTATTGTCAACAAATTCCATTCATATGGGGGATTGTTAAAAATAGTTTTAGGAAAAACCGATTTTTTTCTAAACTGTGGTCTAATTTTTAGGTGGGATCCATGTATCAAAGTTGGCGGGTTTAAATGGTAACTCGTTCTATGCTGCGTTGTAATTCATGTAATATATTTGGTCACTCAAAACCATTATTGGGTGAATAGAAAATTGATACCAAAATGGGCTCTATGAAAATGGTGTGTTTGGTGGAATTTTCATGAAGGTTTGAGTTAAGGTTTGTCCCACATTGGTTTGGTGGGCAAACTTTGTGTGGGTTTATAGGCTTGGGTTTGGAACTTGGGGTAAGCCCCAAAGGGCACTCAAGTTTTGTAGAGGAGGAGATTATAGGCAAAGTGGGTTAGACCCATTGGACTCAAAACAAACACACACACGCACACCGCCGTCCGTCTGTCTGTCCGTCTGGTCAGTTGGGCGGGCTGGACTGGGCTTGAGTTTGGGTGTGGGTGCATGATGTGAGGTTGGGTTAGGCTTGTCCAGCCCACTACTAATTCTTTTTTAGCCAAAAACATTTGAATTTTTATTTTTTATTTTGGAAACTAAATTCTAACAGTTTTGTTTTCAAATTTCGATTGGAGAAAAATTCAAATTTGGCTTGCACTTCTTTAAAATTTCTATACAGGTTCTATATCTGTCCGAACATAATTATATCTGTACAGTTCAAACAAATTCAAACCCAAACAATTTTGAACAAGTACCGTACTTGTTGGATTCAAATCAGAAAAGCCATAATTTCTCCTATAAATAGACAGACCCTCATTTGGATTTTTTATTTTCAGAAAATTCGTTCTTGTCTCTGTTATTACTCTTTGCATTTTGCTACATTTATTTTCCTGTGAGAAAGAGTGTAAACACAAAGTGTTCGTTATACGAATAGTTTGTAGTACTGCTACTATTCGTTATTGATCATTTTATCCTAAGAGATAGACATCCGCAATCTGAAAATATCGTGGAGAGGACGAATCTATCTTAAGGACACTATAACAATCCAGATTTTTAATTATTCTGTAAAATTTATACTAATATTATTTAATCACAGTTAGGAAAATATATAATTTATTTTGTATTATTATGTGTAATTTTATAAAATAATATAATTATTAAGAATTTAGAGGTCAAAATATAAATAAATAACTATGTTAAGTTAGATAAGCTTAAATTAATTGGGGGGGGTAATGGAAATGCGACACGTGGCAGCCCGTGGCTTGGTGCCCACGGCTCCTTTCTGTATAAGAGGAGAATGTGCTCAGAAGGTGGGAAAGAAAGGAATGAAAGAAGGGAAAAAAGAGAGAAAGGTAAGGAAATAAAAAGAAGAAAAAGGAAAGAAAATAATGAAAGTCGAATGGGTCTTTGGTAGTAGAAAGAAAGAGTAAGGTGTTACTTTTAAGGTGAGTTATATTATACCTTGAGTCACCATAATATATTTTACGCATGTTTTAACTTACCATATTTATTTTATACAAGTTATGTTTTATAAAGTATTATAAATTATGGCATCGTTTGAGAACAAACTATTTTAGTAACTTTTTTGTTTTTTGGTTAAAATATGAGGTAAAAAAAAGTAGTATGTTTTGGATGACTTTTTGACTTTTTACGAAAAGATGTGCAAAAAGTAGAGAAAAATAAATTTTTTGATTTTTCGGTATGAGTTGTTGGTTTTTTAGTTTTTTTAATAACTTTTTGACTTTTTGACAAAAACAGCCATTTGCCAAACAAGGCCTATATAAATATTTTAGTTACGTGGTTTAATTTCTGAACCCTATTTGTGAAAATGAAACCCATGAATATGTTTGATTATATTTTAAAGAATATTTGACTATAACATTATAAACAATTATGTTTTGTAAGTACCACCACGGGAGTCTCACGTATTGGGAGACTTAAATAACCATTGGCCTCTGTTTGATCACCTTGTGGTCCTCTATTTGTCATGGATCCATTGACCTCTGTTCTATGCGGAGCTAAGTGCTACACTGTTTGTGAGAACCACCTCTAGAGTTCGTACGAGCCACCTTTTGAATCCGTACCTCTGTTCTAACTGTCACTCCTGTGACCTCTGTTCTGTTCTGTTCTATTCGGTACCGTGGTTATGGTTATTTATTTACATAACATGATTTATTCACCAAACTGAGTTATCACGAGTTCGAGTCAAGCTTTCTAAAATCCCCAACGGAGTCGCCAGAAATTGTGGACGCGTCCGCGTGGGGCCTTATGCCACAGTTCGGACTCAATTTGTTACGGTTCTTAATATGAACCAAAGAGTCCAAATCTGGAAAATCGTTTTGAGAAAATAGATTTTTGTAAAGAAGTGCCAAACATGGATTACTTTGCCAGATACAGAGTCACCACCTAAAATTTTTTAATGGGAAATTTAGGAAACCCTGACTCGTTTGCCTAAGGCCACGTGTCCATCATCACCAGAGTTACCTCGGCTCGGGAACTTGGGTACGATTGGGGAAGGTCAGCTATGAGCACCCCCGCTCTCCCGATCAAAGATCGGCCTCTACTAATCATGATATCTTGTTTTGAAAACATTATACGTTTTTATTCCGGTTATTAGCCTAGATTTACTACATGATGCGCACAGCAAACAAGTATAGACTGAATCACTTGAATTAGAACAAAACATTTCATGTGTTTTTCATTTTTTTTAAAGTGGTTTGCTACTCACAAGTAGGCTGAAAATGCAGATTTTGCCACCCCCAAGTGGGCTTTAGAAAAAGATGGTTTTACCACTATCTAGTGGGCTTAAAACTCATAGTTTAATGAATTGTTCTAATTCAGATAACCCAATCTTCACCCACAGGCATTCAGGCAGTTATATCACATAAGCAAATAGCCTCATGGCAAGCATGGTATCATGGCAAACACTCACACGCATGCAAGGATGCTAAAGTATAAATGCTTACCTAGTACTCCAAGCCAAAACAGAAATTAGTTAGTAATCAATGCATGATCCTAGTTCACGTTAAGATGACTAATGCAACACAGGCAAAATGCAGCTAGAATAGGCTCGGCTAATCTAAGATGGCATATGAGATGCTACAAATAACATGTATTCAACTTGGAATTGAAATACAATGCAATTAGTATGATGCGCCGAGCCCGGTGCATGCAAACGAATGAATGGATGCAAACATGCTATCATGAGTATGCTAATTGAAACATGCCCTAAACTAACAATCGAAAGCTAGTAAATAAAAGGAAAGAAAGACGTGGGGTTGGAAGACATGCACACACTCACACACAATTATTACACAATTGCCCTCGCTCGGAGGGTCCGAATAAATATTACAAAACAAATAAATAATTAACTACTCTAGCTAATTAAATATTACAAAACTTCTAATTAATTAACAAATTAACTAAAAAAATGGAAGGTGGCCGCAGCGCCGCCTCGAAATGATGAGATGATGCATGATCGATCCGTCTCACCCGGAAATCCATCGCCATGACACATGTTGCCTCTGTTTTCCCTGCTCTGCTCCTCTGAAAATTGCACAACTTCCAAGGTATGCTCCATGGACACTGTGGAGCACTACCGACCAAGTGGAATCATCACCGGCCATTGGGAATGGTCATCGACCATTAGTATAGCTCTCGGCTATCCATATTTGGTCGGTCGGCTCTAAGAATGGTCGGCCGGCCAAATCTTCCTGTAGAAACCTATTTTGACAACAGCAGAGGGCAAAACTTGGCATGGCAATGCATTTCAAGCAAATGTATGCACCAACCCACTCCTTATCATGTTCATGACTCAAAGGAGTTTGGGACTCGACCCTCGGACCACAAATCGTGGATTTCAATGCGTGATGGCCCAAGAAGCCAAGTTGTGCATTTTGATTTCAAATGTAATGCACACAAACAAACATATAAAGCCCAATCTCTATCACTTGGTCAAGAGACAAGGCATGCATGCAAGATGCAATGCAACCTAGGCATGGAACTAAGCATACAATACGAACATGAGGGCAAGCATGCAAACATGAACATGGACAACACATAAACATATAACAACATGATGAAATGGAGCAGGCATGCAACCATATACAAGACATGCGAGCAACAACATGTGAAGATGGTTTTACACTAACTTGGATAGCTCTCTACTAGGTCCAAAGCAGTGGCTAACATGCTCAAGAATAGAAACCAAAACACATACAAATAGGCATGCATGCAAGGTCCAACACTTAGGCACATAGAGACAACTTTTAAGCACACTTAAAAGAGGAACAACATGGGCATATGGCATGCAATGTAAGCTCTGAAAATCATGTTAATGATGGTGCCAAACCAAGCAAACAAGACAAGCATAGCATACAACAAATGATCTAAAGTCTAAGGCTCACCAAAGAAGGATTGAACTACACTTAGTGCAACCACACATGGCATGAATTAAGTGACTGAAAACAGAGATGTGACATGCTAAAATGAGCCTCAAAACCCACCTAGATGGCATCTAAATGGCTTAAGTATGGAAGCATGCACAAGGGCCTAAACAAGGAGCATAAGACAATAACCTCTTAACGCATTAAAGGGGTATCAAATGCAAGCATATAGGCATGCCACAAGGACTGAAATAACATGACAAGTGGTTCCAAACCACTGAAATGATGCAAGGATGGCATGCTAGAGGGGTCAATACTCAAGGCATATAAGAGAGTTTGCATGGTAGCTATACAAAGCAAAGCATGGATGAGTCAAATGATCAGAAACAGTCCCTTAGCATACTAAAACAAGCATAAAAGCTTCATAAAGCTAAGCCAAAACACATGAGCATGGTAGTCTAAATGCTAGGCACATGTTAAGGCAAATCATGGCATTACAAGACATGTATGCAAGCTAAGCATGGTGTGTCTAAACCAATTAAAAACAGTGCTATATCATGGCATAATAAGCACAAATACAACTTAATACATGGCCAACATGAACCTAAAAATGGTGCCCACACATGAGGCAAAAATGGCACATATTGAAGACAACAAGAAAAGGGGATGACCCTCTCCTTCTTAGGACCTCAAACCACCATCCTCACACTAAAATCCCTCAAGATTTCAGTGGTGAGGAGGCCCAAACAAAGTGGTCCCGGAGCTCACCAAAAATAGCACAAAATTGGGGCCAAACAAGGCCTAAAAGGGGGTAAACGACCCCAAACACAAAAGTAGTCTCAAACAAACTTCAAGAGGAGCTCAAAATAAGACTTTTTTTAGTTTATGAAAAAGCCCAAAACAGCATGTAAGACAGGCTAAAAGTGTGTGCAAAAACGGGAAATAAAGAGGGTAAGAAGTTACCTTTGAAGACTAGCAAGAACCAGCAGCCTTTAGACCCAAAAATGCAACCCTCAACCTCTGAAAAATCAGCTCCAAGGTGCTTGGATGGATGATAGAGGTGTTGTGTTAGGAGGTGTAGTTCAAATGGTCAAGAACTAGACCCTTTTGCACCCTCTAACCCACACAAATGTAGAGAGAGAGGGAGATATAGAGAGGGAGTGATATATATGATATATATCAGATTTTTCTAACCCTTCAAATGGAAGGAGAGGCTCTCCTTATATACGCCAAGGCAAGGTGCCAAGCTTCTAAGAGAAGCTAACATAAAAAGGGTCAAAAGAGGCAAGCTTTTCTTAGAAGCTTGGAGCAAAAGGGCCAAGCTTCTTGGAGAAGCTAGACAAGGGTTCAAGCTTCTTGGAGAAGCTAGAACAAAGATTCAAAAGGTTCAAGCTTTCTCAAGAAGCTAAAACCAAGGGTGCAAAAGGTTCAAGCTTCTTGGAGAAGCTAAACCAAGGGTTCAAAAGGTTCAAGCTTCCTCAAGAAGCTAAACCAAGGGTGCAAAAAGTTCAAGCTTCTTAGAGAAGCTAAACCAAGGGTTCAAAAGGTTCAAACTTCCTCAAGAAGCTAAAACAAGGGGTCCCGGCCAGAAAAAGTGGCCAAACGGCCAACAAAGATGGCCGACCGACCACAAAAGATGTCGATCAACCACCAAAGGTGCCGACCGACCACCAATAGTGTCAACCGGCCATCACCAATGGCCGGTGGTAAGAAAGCAGGGCCGGTGGCCTCAAGCCATGGCCGGTGAGGCGTGGAGATGTCCAATCAAGGCATTCCCTGCCCTCAGAAGTAAAAACACAAGTCGAGAGGTCTTGAGGCAAGGCATACGGCCGAAACCTTCGAGAACTCGAGACGAACACGATCATGAATGATCACCAAGTGTTCAAATGGTGACGTCCAAGTCTTAAGGACGGTCAAAAATGGGGTGTCTACATGTACTTATAGCTGTTTACCAATTTTTAGGAAGTAATGCAATATAGAAATATCTTTTGGAAAGTTTTAGATACGGGGCTGCGAAATAGACACATACAGCACTTTTATTGATATTTTTCTATGTAAATATCAGTCTTTTTGGTCAATACATTTTGTAATAAAAGTAGAAGCTCCAATGATTATTTTGGTACCCTCATTTAAATATTACTTCCGCTCGCGTTTATTGATTTGTTTAAGAATTGGCCGGAGGTAACCTCAGTTACTAGCTATCACGATACTTAACCCTTGGGTATGGGGAGCGGGTTGTGATAGACACAGTGTTAAATACTGAACTTGATCAGAATTTTGCTCAAGAAATTAATAAGGCAAGTAATTAATTTAATTTCTGATTTATTATTTTTCTTTTTTCAGATTTTGATTTTATTTTTGTAAGAAAACAAGAATCTATTGTTTTATTTTGTTTTATATACTGGGTTGATTTTTGTAATTAAACAGTCTATCTTTTTTCTTTAATTCTTTCCTTGAATACATTGAAGATTTTCCAACACTTTCAATGTTCTTAGTTTATTCATAATGTCATACCCAGCCCAACCTCTTACCTGTGTATCTTCCCATACCATTTTCACTTCCTTAAGGAACATAGGATGTAGACCCCAAGCATTTATGAACCTAAAAGGTTTAGGACCCTAATCTCTCTCATCCTCCATCAATAATATGGGGCCGTGATCAGATAAAAATCTGGGTAGCCCCCATACTTTGAGTTTGATCCATTCTAACTATTCTAGATTAACTAAGAATCTATCAATTTGGCTCCAACTCCAGGAATTACCCCT
Organism: Camellia lanceoleosa; assembly: GCA_025200525.1. Classification (NCBI taxonomy): domain Eukaryota; kingdom Viridiplantae; phylum Streptophyta; class Magnoliopsida; order Ericales; family Theaceae; genus Camellia; species Camellia lanceoleosa. Next base: position 5,168,941 of record CM045760.1, read on the forward strand.
TGTGTATTGTCTACCCATCATAGGAATATCCAACAATTCCACTTTATTTATGAAGTTTCCAAACTCAGACATACCTTTATTCCTCCTCGAGCACCCTTTTCTTTCCACAATTGAAGTGATTTCATTAAAATCTCCTCCTAAACACCACGGTTTAGGATATGATTCTTTCAATTTGGATAACACCTCCCAGAAATTCCTCATATCTGTTTTGGTGTTGATATTTTTAATTTGTTTTAAAAACTGCTTCTATAATTAATATTTATATAAAAATTATATTTAAAAGGGACGATACTCAGCATTATAATCATAAGTTTGATAAAGAAAATATTTATCAATTGAGAAACACATTTGATGTATGTATATATTTTTATTTTTCATTATTTTCATAATATTATTTTTTTTAAATTGCACACACATCACATGTGCACGCATATATAAAATGAAACTCTATTAGTGAGTTGAAAAATATTTAAAATTTTAATTTTAGAGTATTAAATGAGATTGTTTTAGAAGGAATAACATATCAATTGAGGAAAAATATTTATTTACAAAAAACTAAAAAATTTATGATTTTAATTATTAATATTTATAATATTACCTTTTTGTGTATATATATATATTTTCTAATCTTGCTTATATGTAATTCTCTCTTGTTCTTTTTCTTTTTCTTCTTCTTTTAAATTTATTAGGCAGCTCAATAACTCAACCCATCCTCCGACTCACTTGTATGGCCTACTTATTAATTTATTGATTTCTTCTTATTTGAAAATAATATATAGAATCTGGATCCTCCGTCGCCCTTATCTGCAGCCCTTCCCTGTAGCGCCCCAAAATGACGTCGTTTTGGGGCAACTTTTTATAGAAAAAAAAAAAAAAAAACAAACAAACAAACAAACTCAGAAAGGGGGAAGTTGTGGTGGTGGTTGTGTTGTTGAGTTTGATGCTCTGGCAATTGTTGGAGATGGAGATGGAGATGGAGATGGAGATGGATCTAGATCTCTTCCCACAACATGGGTTTGTTGGTGTAGATTCAATTATTGATGAAGATGAAGATGGTGATCTAGGGTTTGCTGTGTAAGGTTGAGAACTGTGCTTTGATGATAATCGTTTCTTCTTTTACCTGTGACTTCTGTTGTTGTTGTTGTACTGTAACCTATTGAAATGCCCATATCTTTGTCTTGCCCTCTCAGCTCCATTTTAATTCTCTTCCTTAAAATACACTAAAACCCTTTGATCCCTTCAACTTTCTCTTTCCTCTATTTTAATCTCTTCTTAGATCATCATCATCATCATAACCTTGAAGAGTCTCTCTTTTCTGAACCCAAAGCTAATCTTAAGAACAAACAACAATCAATCAAATAATCAACTGAGTAATCTAGGATTTTTAATTTGTGCTCTCTTTTTTCTTTAGATTTGGACTTGTGGATGCTAATGCTACACCCATAAACACAGAATCAAGAGGAAACAGAGAGATGAAGACCAGAAAAAAAGAAAGAAAGAAAAAAACGAAGGAGAGGGAGAGAAAGAAAGCTAAGAACAGAGTCTCTTTTTGCTTCAAATATCCTATATTCATGGGTTTGAAATTATTCTGTGTTCATGGGTTTGAAATTATTCTGTGTTCATGGGTTTGAAATTTTGGGTTTGAAATTATTCTGTGTTCATGGGTTTGAAATTATTCTGTGTCCATGATGATGATGATGAAATTATTTTGCGTTCATGGGTTTGAAATTGATCAAATTTCAAACCCACCCAAAATATTCTTTTTGCTTTGCACCATTTTCCTCCTTTATTTTTTATTGAATTTTATTAATATGTTTTCCTCCTGTGTTTAATTGAAATTTTCTCCTGTGTTCATTGCCCTTACCTACCCAAAATTTCAATAAAAAATTTCAAACCCATTTTCCTCCTGTGTTCATCGCCCTTACCTACCCAAAATTTCAATCAAAAATTTCAAACCCAATCAAACCCGTTTTCCTCCTGTGTTCATCGCCCTTACCTACCCAAAATTTCAAGCCCAAGAACACATAATAATTTCATCATCATCATCATCATCATCATCATCAAGAACTAAAATCAAGCCCAAGAACACAGAACTAAAATCAAGCCCGATTGGTTTTGAACTCGAGAAGTGATCGGACTTCGTCGGAGGAAGAAGAATAAACAGGAATGGGAGAAGAGGAAGGAAAGATGGGTAGAGGCAGCGATGGCAAAGAGGAAGGGAAGGTGGGTAGCGGCGATGGCAGGGAGGTGGTGGTGCCGTCTCAAACCCACCCCACCTCCTTTCTGAGTTCTGTGTTTTTTTTTTTTTTGGTCCATGAAAAGTTGTCCCAAAATGACGTTGTTTTGGGGTGCTATAGGGAAGGGCTGCAAATAAGGGCGACGGAGGATCCAGATTCTAATATATAAGCCTACTTTTTAGACTTAATAATACGTAAGTGATATGATTGGTTGATAATTAGAGGAGATATGAGATAGAGTGTTAACTTTAATATCTTAATTAATTGCCATATCATTGTGCTTGAAAAGTGGGTTTAATTTTTGGTTTTGAATAGAAATGCTCTTGTTTTATTCATATCACAATATGTATATTTATAGTAGTTGAATATTAATTAAAGTTAATGTTAGATTTATTATATTAATATAATTTTGATTATGTTATACCAGAATATAAATGAATTTAGTAGAGCTAAATAATAAATTGTTCAATTTTTTTTTGAAAATTTCTCAAATTTTAAAATGTACGCAACACTGCTACATCTACATAATTTCTCTTACAATCCCTTGAATGAGGTGGCACATGCATGCAAGGAGAGTTTTAAGGAAATATTGCAATGTGAGTCAATTTTTTAAATTTTGCTTGCTAGGTCATTTGAGGAATTTGCGGAGAAGGAATTGTGTGGATAAAATATTTTTCTTTATTAAATAATGAATTGATTTTAAATGAGCTTTTAACAAACTCAATATGAGTCAAATTGCAATTGCTTAAATTTTAGTGCATATATAAGCTAATCAAGTGAAGTAATAGACTATTTAAATTTAACTTGAAAATTTATTGAGTTCTAAAATATGTTTAAAATTAAATAGTTTACATTTTTTTTTTATCAACAAAAAAAAAAAATCATTAAAAACATAAAACTTAACTAGTTTGCATAATGTGCAGATCTCGAACAATCATCTACATAATGAAATATGGAGTCAAGCTTTAGTTTTTCAGCCCTAGTGTTGGGTGAGATAATAAATGAAATGAAATAATAAATAAGATTTGATAAAAATTTGAGTAATAGTACATAAACACAATATATATATATAATATATACAAAATAGTATTTTTTTTATTTATATTCTCAAAAAAAAAAAAAAAAAATCATCTTTACACCATTTTTTCTGGTAAATTATATTTTATTATTAAATTATTTTTATTTATTTATTTATTTGGAAAGGGATTGTCTATCATGTTACGTATGTACAGTTTGATCATCCTACGGTCTATGGTGGTGTTTTAGATTTATGAGGAGACTAATGCCTTTATAGGGTGATGACACCATCATTAGCTCCAAATCTAATGGTCGGTTTTACTTTCTCATGGGTATCAGTACTTCTTTGTTGTTGCTGTTGTTAAGAAGAGTCAATTACTTGTACGAGGTCATAACCTTACAATCAGACGGTTGATATGCCATTACAAGGAGAGAGAGAGAGATGATGAAAAAGAGAGAATTAGAGAGATAGAGATAAGTATACATCAACAATGTTAGGTATCATAAAAAATTTTTCATGAAAATAATCATGAAAACTTTGTAATTCTTGGATTACACTTAGAATAAAGTAACACACTAATTAAGGTAATCCAAAAATCATAAATTTTTTATGATCATTTTTATGACAAAATTTTCATGATCCTAAATTTTTTCCAATATACATAGAGAGAGAGAGAGAGAGAATGTGCATGGTATCGTGGTCATTTCTGGAACCCAGCTGGTAGGTTTAAAGGTTCTCTGCCCTGTAGCTTTTGTCTTTTTACGTGGGCTTTCCACTCTCTCTTTTACCCTTCTTATAATCCCCCTCCAAACAAATCATTCTCTTCATCATCACCATCTCTCTCTTCTCTCCCCCTTGAAGAAAGGCGAGACTCTTGGGGGACTTGCAGATGAGAGAGATAGAGAGAGAGAAAAGCATGATGAGGAGCTGAAGAAAGATGATCAAGAAAAGGGGTTGTCTCTTTTGAGGGGAATGTTGTCTGGCTCGAGGACCCTTTCTTGATCAGTATCTATTGCAGATCTGAGGTATTCATAGATCTGTATACATCTATACAAGAGAAAGAGATAGTGTTGTCGGACCAGGCTTCATTCCCCCCAATTATTGCTTCCACCTTGATTTCCAGATGATCTTGCCCTTGATCTGAAGGTGGGTTTTATTTTTATTTTTATTTTTATTATTTTATTGTAGTATATATATATATATGTATATATTTTTGAAAGCTTGTTTTCCTGTTTTATTTAATTTTTTGTGTGGCAGTTTTGGGGGAAAATTGGCAGTTTCGGAACATGGGTTATTGTTTTCAAGAGCTATATTGGTATTTAGTTATGTTGCAGATTGGTGTAATGATGAGTATTTTGACTCTATATTTTGCATCTTTTCTCAGAAAGTTGTTCATCATTACAATCTTTTTCTGTTCTCTGGGCGATTCTCTCAACCATGTTATGATGGTGTTTTTTCTGTCAGTCAAGCACTTTTCTGGGTCATCATTTTTCAGATTTTCCTCATCATCAACTCCACAACCTAAATCTGTTTTTTATGCTTCTTTTATTATCAGATCTGGCTCTTTTTAACTTCGGTAGAACTCTCTCTCCTTTTTCTCTTCTTTGATGCCTCTTCTGAGGGTTTCCTGGATAGATTTAGCTACTATGAACAATCAAAGAAGCCTTTCTCTTAAATTAATTAAAATTTCTATGTTCAATCACATATCATCTCTGATTTACTCAGATTTTGATTTCTTTCACTGACTTTTCACTCACTATACTATGATCCTTTAGCCATCTCTATAATCCTTGTTTCTTATTGTAGTTTTTCTTCTTCCCAACCCACCAAGTTGTGGTTTTTATATGTTTCAATCATCTGTTTTTTTTTACAGATCCTATCTGATTGTGTCTACTTGTATATTTATTTATTTGTAGTGGCTGAAGAGATGGAGTTGCATCAAGAGCTTTGAAATTACTAGATAAACATAGTGCCCGACTTTACTGATTCAATCCATTCTATTACTGTCATTTGTTTCTTATAATGGCCGTCTTTTATTCAATTCAAAACTTATATCTTTTATTTTCTTACATGTTTTATGCATATTTAGTGATATTAATATATTTGATAACAAGACAAGCTACTTCTGGTCTGAGGCAACCCACTTGCCTTGACTTGGTTATTATTGCACTCAACTGAAATCCTAAGTTTATTTTTGTGTCCTGCCTTTTCTTTTACTTTAGTTTCAAGATTTTAGCTATTAAATTAGTTGATTTTCAGGGTTAACAAGTTTCTCTTTTGGTCTCTTCTGAATTTTTGCTCAATGTTAACTGGTTATTTCATGTAGATTCAATTATATTAGTAATTCTTCAATGGATATCGGCCAATATTATTATCAATTCACCTGCATCAGATTTTTGACTTTTAATACCGACATATCAATCGATATAGGATTGTATTACAAATATTTGTAAATTATAAGTATCCTAGTACAACTCTATGGCTCAATGTTGCAATGTATCTTGGGGTTTAAATAATTAGGTGCAATATAGAGGTAAATCTGATTCTCTTGATGTGCTTTGCAGTAGCATAGCTGGTTCCTGTGGCAAGTTTCTTTTGTATTCTTCATTTTACTTTGTCGTGATTATTGTTAATCAAAACTTTTTACGTTGTGTTTTGAATCATTGAGAAAAGGTAAAATGGGTTCTAATTTGACATTTTGATTGTTGTGTTCCCATCTTTCTTGTCCTTTACTTCGCTTTTGGATCAAAGCTTAGGAAGAGTAAATGAATACGATGGAAAGTAGATAAAAGAGAACCTATATCTAGGCCTTTGGGACCTAAACAACACGTGTGATGACTCTCTCTTTTCTCATATAGGCCTTCAATCAGCCAGTGATTGTTTCTCTTTTTTTCTCTCACATACATTTAGGCCCTATTTAGTTGAAATTTTTGTTTCTTTCTTTTCAAATTTGTGTTTTTGAAAACGAAAACAATGAGAACCTGAGAAATACCTACTGTTCTTATTTTAGATAAATGAAGTCACTTTTTTTTATAAAAAAAAAAAATGAAAAAAATATAATAAATTTCACAATTTTAATATAATTATATTGTTTTTTTTTAAGGTTTTAATTTTTATAACACTTACTCCCATTGAAAAAATGATTGTTATTTATTTTACAGTAAAATAAATATTATTTATTTATTTATTTTTATATTTTCACACAATTTGCTTAGTGTAAGTAATTGTACTAAAATTGTGTCTTGTTGTAATTTTTTCAAACGTCAAGAGAGATTAGTGTAATTTACTCGTTCATTTTTGTACAAAGGCAATTTTTTGGAATTCCTAAAAAGTGGTTTATTTTCCAAAATTTTCAACCAAAAAAACAAATCCCCCGAATACGTTTAATGCGTTCATAAAACATATATGGGCCGTGCTATGTCCCCCGAAATTCTCCCCCCCCTAATTCCCCGAATTTTCAAACCAAGGCAAAAAAAAAAAATTTCCCGAAACGACGTCGTTTTGGAGATTAGGGGGATTAGGGGAGACTTTTTTAGGACTCCAAATCATTTTTCAACATATATAAAATAAAAAAATCAAAACACAAGCACAGTTGAGCTATGTTCCATGCCCAATAAAAAAAGATGACCAAGAAAGTGATTAGTCAACAACTATCTTTTGGACATAAAAAAATATGACAAAAATTTTAAAGAATACAATACATTTTTTTTACTTTATTAATTTTAAAGTGCTTTAATTGATTTTAATTGTTTCATAATTTTCAAAATACTTTTTATATAAATGGGCAAAATTTACTTTAACCTACTAGGGTGTTGCTCGAAAACATTTTACTTCTTTTTCATTTAAAAATAGCCAATAAACCTCGTTATACTTCTGATCATTTTATACTTTGCCTCCTTGTCATTATTATTAATTTCGTCCAAAATAATGGCGAGTGTTCCACACTTGCCAAAATTAAAAATTAGCAATAAAAATTAAAGTCAAAATTAATGTTAAAAGACGAGCATACCCTTCACTAAATCCTAGAGAAAGAGAGTAATTTCTCATCCAGATTTCATTGATGTCAACAAACTCATCATCACCATCATCTTCTTCTCCTTCCATCTCTCACTCATCACTAGACCCCAAAAGACTTCATCTTCTTCTCCAACTAATATGAAACTCAAACTCTAACCCTAACCCTAACCCCTCATCTCCAATAGCGTTCTGGATTTCATCATGCTGCTGCTATAGCAGCGAATGCCGTCGTCCGATGATGCCAATTCGCTGTCGAAGTGGCGCCCGCTAAACTCCCCTGCTACTTCTTCTTTGCTTACTTGCTTGCTTGCTCAGCTACATTGCCGGAGACGGCGATGGAGTCTTCATTGAAAACTTATCGGAGCACCACCATGGATCATCTGTCGAAATATAAATAAATGAATTTGAGAGGATAAAAACTAAAATATTGAACAGTGAAGAACACTATTAGTGTCACGACCTAACCTACCCCTATAGGTTTAAACCATAACCAGCCAGTAATCTCAGATTACCTAATCTCAAAAATAAAATTAACATAATTTATAATGGAAAAATTACTCATAGGTCCCATATTGGAAAATGTTGCTCCATCTAATCCTGAGTGTTTTTTTATAAACCATTTAGTCCTTTTTTTACATCAAAACATCATCATCAAAATAACATCAAACATCACAACATTAATCATCAACATTAATCATCAACAAAGAACAATCGATGCAAATTAAACACAACAAATTTACATAAATTTACATAAATAAACCCTAATTGAATTGAACAGAATCGATTTATACTGTGTATTTTGTTGAATCACGAATTTATAAAACAAAAAAACCAAATCCAATCTATAAATTCAGATTTCTCGAATTTCCGAATATCGTTGTACACCGCTTGTAGTGGCTACTGGATAGTCACACAAATTCTGTGGAAGCAGAGGCGAGATTTAGTGTTGAATTTTGGGCTCTCTCTCTCTCTCTCTCTCAATTGAGTTTAGGGCAAACAACGAGGTGCAGAAGGGTTCTTCGTTTTGATCATCTAATTGAGCTCGCTTTTCTCTTTTGATCTTCTCTTTGTTGACTTGGGTTTGTTTAATGTGATTCTTCAATAACGAAGATTCAAAGAATTAAAGAGAATTGATAATGTTGGATAAATAATAATGGTTGATGAATAATGGTTGATGTTGAAGAATAATATTTGATGAATAATGTTTAAGGTTGAAGAATAATTTTTATTTTGATGTTTAATCGTTATTGAAAAAATTGTTTAATCGTTATTTTGATGTTGTTTTGATGATGATGGTGTGATGTTTGATGTTGGTTTGATAATGACGTTTGATGTTGTTTCGATGATATTACTCATAAATCTGATGTTTGATGTTTGATGTTTGATGGATAATATTTGATGTTTAATGTTTGATCCTAATGTTTAATGGTTCAGAATCTGTGTTTGATGTTTGATGAATAATTCTAATGTTTAGTGGTTGATGTTTGATGAATAATCCTGACGTTGCTAATGTTTGATGTTGGATGAATAATGTTTGATGTTTGAAAAGAAGAGAAATCATAAAAAGGCCTATAGTAAGCTTCTTGGAAAATAGGACCTATTAGTCCAACAAAAAACCTTCAGGACTAAATGGATTAACATTCCCAAATTTGAGATTTATTGGTGCTTTCCCCATTTATAATATAGTATACAGGGCCACAAGCAGAAGCAGAATATAAAAACTTGTCCATTGAGTTGTGCATACATAACATGGTCAAAACATACATGCTATATCTCACATCATACCATAATATATACAAACATTCATCTTGTAGATACAAACCCAAGATCAAAATATTTGTAATATAACAAACTGTAAAAAACCAAAGCTCCTCAAGCTCGGCTCAGAATAAAAATAAATAAATAAAAATAAAACTAAGGCGTCGATGTTTAGGCATAACCGGGTAGCTTCACAAAAGGTTGACTCCAAAGCAAGCTTTAATGTGGAACTTATTGATACTCACCTGCATACATATATATAAACGGAGTGAGATAAAAGCCCAATAAGTAATCTCTAAGTAAAGGGGTTTAGTGAATGAGTCTCATAATTTATCAAAGTAATTCAAAAGGTTTTTGTCATAATTGAAACTTATTTCCAAAACATGTAATAGCAATTACAGTTACCAAACCTTTCATTAGTTGTCACATTGCAAAGTGCCTGAAGGCCTTATTTTTACCTGCCGAAATACCGTATGGAACATTTATATTGAATGACTTCATTCAGAACACCCATATTGGTGACTCGTACTGAACATCGTATTTGATGATTTATGTGGAACATTATTCAGATGACTGATATAGAATGTGAAACATCACATTAATTGCTTAGCAAAACATTAGAAGAATGGCTTATAATACGGAATCCAGAACATCACGATGTTGGCTTATACGGAATACAGAACATCAAATTAATGGCATATACAGAACATAACTTTGATGTCATATACTTAATAAGCTCATACAGAACGTCTTATACGTGTAGATTCCATATAGAACAATTACCATCGAAGTCATACAGAATAATTATCAAGATTGACATCATACAGAACGTTTATAACAGTTCATTAACTTTTAGAGAACACCACTTACGGACTATAGACAAAATAGTAGTTATTGAATTATCAAAGCACATTTCATGTCATCATTCAATAGAAAACTCATTCATTTTTAGCAAATCACATTTTCGGAAAGCTTATCTCATTTTACACAATTCAGAGTTTCAGAGCATAGCTTAGTGTCTCAAAGTACTTGTTCGAAAATCTTGAATCGTATTTCTTTACTTATATAAAGTGTAGGTTTCATAATTTATTGCATAGTAAAACTACTTTCAAAGTAATTTATACTAAAATACCGTTACAAAGACATTACTCACCTCGAGTAAGTTTTCTCATTTCATAATATTCAAACCTACACATTACACATGGGTACACACATTGGAACACATAGTTCGAATCATATAATTCATCTTCTCCTTCTAATTCTATCATTCATGTGGATTTCTCACTTATTAGTTCCTTATTGAGTTACAATTCATGCTTAGAAATGCTCCAGAGAAGATGAGAACGAAGACATGAACACATAAAGACTTATCAAAATATGCAAAAACAGGGGTCTTCACTCGAGCCAACTACTGGTCGCTCGAGCAGTCACAGAGGTCTGCGAAAGTACTAAAAGATCATCAAGTTCACTCGAGTGCACACTTAGTCACTCATGCGGTGTCCAAATATTATGGGTTTTCCAGATTGCTCTTGAAGTTCAAAAGTGCCTATTTTATGTTCAAAACTTGCATGGCTTACTAGAAACATGTAGAAACCTTCCATAGTACATAAATTCATGAAAATTATAAAACCACATACTCAAATCCCTTTCAATTTTTCAAAACAATGTTCAAAACTCCATGTTCTTGACTTCCATGTAATGAATTACCTTTATTTCTTTTGAAAACTCATGAACTTGACAACTCTGAAATCAAAGGCTGATGCATATACAAAACTCCTTTCCAAAACATGAATTTAAGAATCAACACATGATGGATGAAACATGAATGTACAAATTAACCTACAATTTCAACATGTGTGCTAGAATTCAAACTCAACATGGTGAAAATTCAACAGATTAGTACAAGCATGTAGAGGTTCTTCACTTTCTTGATTTTATTTATCAAAATACAAGCAAATGGTCATATATAATCCATGTACACGACTCTAGAACACATCATCTTCAAGAATTGAGAGATAAATCTCTCCTAGAGGCTTCAAACACACTTTTTCTTGCATAAACTTTGACCAAATCAAGCTAGCCCTTCAATCTCTATACCTTCTCTCTAAATGAGACCTCTCCCTCTCTCTCTACAATGTATAATCTGAGATTTTTACTCAAAAGTGAAGAGAAAGATGAGCTCAAATGAGCTTATGACTCATATATATAACTAGGATAGCATAATGCAACCATTAGAACATTAGACCAATTAAACACAATTTAATTAATTAATCTGAATCAATTTTTGATCAAACTTGCTATAAGGTTCAAAAATTTTCAATTAGTTTAATCATGTACTCAATTTTGATTTCTGGTACTATTAAGGCCTTTAATTTCAGATTCAGGGTGAAAATCACAACAGATTTTCCTATGATCAACAGATAGTTTCCAAATTGAACAAATATACTCAAATTAATCACATGGCACATATCACAATTAATAAATAACACATAATTAAATAATTATAATCATGATATGCATGTTGAGGTGGTTACAATCAGTACCCACGATTTTTAGTTAACAAAAGTGGATCATGCAATACTGTTGACACTGGATAAATATGCATTGTATATCAATTTGAATTATTTTTAGGCTAGTCGAAAAAATTATTTACATAAAAAATCAAGTTAATTAAATAGTGATAGTGATAGCTCATTTTTTGTTACAATGTTCATATTTTGTATGTATATATGTTATAATTAAATTTAAATTAGAATAAAGGTTAGAGATATATTAAAAATAATTAGGAAATTAAAATTAATTTGTGATTTAATTGAATCAATGTTTTTTTTTATGAGAAATTAATTTCGTTTAAGTTAGAAATTTTTTGTATAATAAAAGAGAGGGGAAGAAACAAAGAGAAATACACAAATGAAGAAAAATGAGAGAGGTATTATGGTTATTTCAAGCATTTTGTTAACAGAGTTTGTTGCAATTTAGTCGAAAACCATATGGAAGATCTCTGCCTATTTTTAAACTATAAGGAGGTAAAGTGCTACAAGCCTAAACCATAAAGGATTAAAGTGAATTTTTTCCTTGTTAGCAATAATCTAGCTTAGATTAAATCGACGGGGAAGATTCGACAGGAGAAATCGATTTTCACAAACAACAAACAGACCAAGCAATTGTGGCTAGTGTCTTATACCTTGGCAGATTCAAGGACTTCTTTAGAGGTTGTAATGTGAAGAAACAAATATAAACAAACTAAAATTCGATTGAACAACACTAAAACTTATCACTTAATTACAAGAATCAAATTATAAGTCCAGATAGCATCACAATCAATAGAGATAAATTGGTTACAAACACTGAGTTACAGATGAACTACTTATAAGAACTACTCCTAGATAAGTTACACTACTCTTAGATTTCACATGAGTTGTGAATTTGGTTAAAGGTCTTCTCATCTTTGAATTTTCAGCTTTTATATGGTTTCACTAGCCATGCCATGTTGTCACTTATTCACTTGATGGCTTCCCACATCTGCCCATGATCTGCAATTGCTGCAATTGTCTTGAACTCTTTTTCCTTCTAAGACTACCAAGTGTTACATCCTTAATCTTCTTTCTTGGGCTACTAATTTCATGCCTTTGACTCTTGGACCTTTTCTGTACATGTCCATGCCCCTGTCGACAGAAGATTTCGAATTTATGGTGCTAACAATGCCCTTCTCATTTAAGGTAAAACTTGGTTTTGCCTTGAATGACTATTCAATGATATGGACAAGTCCAAACCTAACCAAGACTTAATTAAAACAACTGGGCCTATCTATAAGCCCAAAATTAATGTGGCCTAATAGACAAAGACAACCCAAACAATATAAACTTGGAGATTTGAATTGAACCTCCACTCTTGCCTATTCATTTCTGCATTACTTCACTTTTAACCCTTCAACTCTTGCAAAACCCTAGCCATGGATCCTAAGAAAACTTAATCTCATTCGAAAGCCAAACAGACAGAATCTACAAAACCTTCTCCAGTGCTCCGTTTCCTTCTTGAGATCCAAAAAAGCATTCGAACTCACAAATTTGACAGTTGCATTATCCTTGGAAAAACCACTACTCAAGGGGAATTGGGGCCATCCTTCATTAGCACCTTTCTTGATGAAATGGTTCAATATTTCCCAATTGCTCAAACAGAAAGCCTACTACTTGACAAAGCAAAATTGGCTTGGCACCAATGGGACATCAGCCACAATCCTCTGCACTCATGGATGAAGTCTAGTGCAAATTGGAAGCTCTGAGTCAACAGAATAATGAAGTACGACATAGGCCTATGGCGAGCCCTTGGCATCTATGATACCATCCGTCTGTTAACATTTTCCTTTGACATGGACAAGTGGGCAATCAGTATTGCAGCTTGCTTTTGGTCAACTTCGTATAACTTCATGATGCGGAGATGTGGTATGATTTCACCCACCATCTTAGATGTTGTATATTTGACCGGTCTTCAAGTTGTTGGCCAACACATTAGTGTACTTTTAACCCCTCACAAAGTTGACTTCAATATTGTTACCAACATTAGCTATGGTAACTTTATGAAGAAATACCAAAAATTTAGCTTAGAGCCCTCTGATGAGGAAACGATAGCCTTTTACTTCTTATGGTTGTGCCAATTCTTCTTTTGCATTCCTAGCTTCAAAGTCACCAAGGAATATTTGCCTCTTGTCACTTGTATTCAAGAGGGCACATAACTAGCTTTTACCCCTTTCCTTCTGGCCACATTATATAAGAGTCTTTTTACCTTGATCACCAAGGAAATAAACGTCAATTATGGTGGCCTCTTCTAGCTTTTTCAAGCCTGGTTAGATGCTCATTTCCCTAAGATTATGCCTACTCAACAAACACCATATTCCTCCCCATGTGAAAGCTATACTGAGCATTTCCTATGCTATAGACCATCCTCTGACATGACATCCACCGAACCCTTCACCACTTTTTATGAGCTCCCTGTCGATAGGGAACCAGCTCTGTTTATTTATTTCCATGACTTTCATTTCACCTTCTCTGGGATCATCTATGTCTCTACTGACCCTCAAAAATTGGATGACACATTAAGGAACAAACAAAAAGATTTTTTGGCCCAAGTCCTCACTTCAAGGTACATTTTTGAGTGGGGGTTCTATTTCTACTAACAAAAAGTCCAACTGCAATTTTGAAAGCTATAATCCTTGTTAATGGGCAAGGCAATTTGGACTGATTTAGATCCTTCATTGCCCTTATTTTTATGCCACCATCCCTAAGTATGTTGGAATCAGGGACCAATTCAAAGAAAGGGCTAATGCTGAAGCCATCTTAACTGAAAATCAGTAATTGTTTGATAAATTTAGCTTCTATTTTTACAACATGGTATGCCTCTGGGTGGTTTCAGCAAGGGTGGATTCTCATGGGTGCCATTATTTTTCACAAAAGTCTGGCTAGCTGACTTTGGGATCTTCACCCAGATAACAGAAAAAGAGTAAAGAGAGTTGTTGGTTAGTCTCTTAACCTCTCTTTTCTTACCTATGCATACTTTCTATTTTTTGTTTTCTTTATTCCACTAATGTTATCACTTTCATAGATCCCATGCCATTGGTCATTGAACCATTGGCAATTGAAAAGCCAGACTCCAAAGGCAAGGAGAAAGTGATTCAGACCAAGAAAACCAAAAGGAATCCATTGGAGACTTCTTGTGCCTCTTTCATTCCCTATGAACCACCTTCAAGAGGCCAAGAAGGAGGAAGCTCTACTAGAAAGATCCTTCCTCCAGTTTGCCATTTCTAAACCAACTCTTCAACTTGTCATAGCCATTCTTCTTCTTCATTTTCATTAGATTGGGATGTGCCTATCAGCCATATCTTTGGCCCCCCAAAACCCATTATTCAGAGTCTAATAAAGACTACTGAAGTGCAATACTAGGTTTCAACTATTTCTTTTACCTTTTACTTAAGTATTCCCTTGCGGTACATATCCAAGACTGACTGATGTTGATTTGTTTTGTCAAAGAAAAAGGAAAAGACTTATATTTTCTTCAACTAGTTCAGAAGATCAAGAAAACCAACCCAAACCTTCTCTTCAGTAAGAGAACCTATCAACTTCACTTGGCTCTTTGCTTGTTGGTATTTCTCCTAGTATAGCTCTCGAGAACCTACTTGATTTCCCTGTCAAAGGTGTTGCCCCTAGTTTAACTGAGATTTTTGAATTCCCTAATATTGATGACATCGTGAATAAACCAGAGGGTGGCAAAGAAGACAATATAGCCACGGATGCACCCCCAACTAGGGAAGGACAACCTAGAGAAGCCCATATTATTGACTTGGAAGCCAACTCCAATGAAGACCAACCACCTATCAACATGGCTTCTCCTAGGGTTGACCAAGCTCAAGGGCAAAATAGGCATGATGCTGCTAAAGATGTTCATGTCCTTTAAGTTGGCATCACACAGCCTCTCGGGCATGTTCCTTCTTTCTCTGATGCCTGCCAGGAGAACACGTCATCTCCATACCTTTCTCATTATGTCAACACATCCCTTATGTCTTCTCCATCACAACCTAGGCCAACAACTCATTTAACTGAAACTGAGACTGGCCAAGGTACAAATGCTGCTATCTCAAGCATCACACTATCAGTTGCTGCCACTGAAACTATTGGTTTGAAAGAATCAACTACTTCTTCTGCTGGCCCTCACCAAAAGGTAACTTCCAAAACACTACATGTTTAACCCTATCTTCATATACATTCTAACTTTGAATTTTGACAGGCTGGAGGTACATCTCATACCCCTACAACTGCTAAAATTGGTGTACAAACGACTCCACCTCACAATCTACACCAATGGGGCAATTCACCAACAACTTCCCCAACAATGCTTGCCACTACAATCACATGTTAGATGGAAGTAACTCTCCTACCTCTAACTCATAGAGACAAGTTACTACTTTTCCTAACACTTTTGATTTGCCCATGTAGGTTGAAACAACTCCTGTCACTACCTCATCCCAACCTACCATTGAAAATTTGTTGTTGGAAGCCTATAATCTACAATAATCCATCACCAACTTGAGTTTTGAGGAAAGATTCAAACAACTTGCTCAAGAAGAGCAAGAGGTGGTTAATTAATTTTTTTCAATTCCTTGAGCTTCCATTTGATGAACTGGCTCTTAAAAGATCTCCAGACCTCCTCAAATGCTTTGAAGCCATTCAGGCTTTAATGCCAAAGCTCTTTGATTCAGATCAAACACAAATCTTTCAAGACTTCTTGACGGTCCTTCCTTAACACATCTCAACCATTAACAAACATCATACTGAGTCAGAAGCCAACAAAACTCAAGTCAATCAATTGAAGTTAGTGGCTGCTTCTTTGACTAATGCTTCACAAGCCTTCCAAGACACCATTGCTCAAGATAACCTTTTCTCAATAAAAGAAGCCCACTTGGAGGCTCAATTAGCAAAAATCAGAGCCGAAAGAGCCATCATAAAGCAAGAACAATCCAAAATCAAAACCAACATGCAAGATTTGTTGACTCGGGCAAAAAATGGTCCTGCCAGCATCAAATCTACCTAAGCCAACCTCTAACAGAGCAAGGCTAAACACAGAAATATACTACAAGCCTAGAACAACTTCATTTTGTATTTTCAAACAGACTGAAGTTTTTGTACATCTATTTTGATTTATACATTCCCAACAATTATTTAATAGAATATTTTATGTATATATTATCTCATGCTTTCCCACATGGTAGGATAGTATTTCTTTAAATATTTTCCATTGATTATTCTTCTGTGTGGTTCTCCTTCCAAGGATGCAAGATGATATGCTCTTCCTTTAAGGACCTTGAACACTTTAAAGGGTCCTTCACAATGAGGAGACCATTTCTCATACTCTGGTCTCTTTGTTCCGAGAGACAAAATAGTGTTCCAAACTAATTCTCTTTCAAAGAACACTTGTGCTTCACTTTCTTGTTATAACTCCTCTCCACCTTCTTCTTTTATGCTATCAAATGATTGAAAGCACAGATCATTTTTTCTTCTAAGTCTTGCAACTCAATTAACATGGCTTCATTATATTCATCCATTGGGATGTTTAATTGTTGAGCCAATCAATTGGATCTCACAGTAACTTCTAATGGGAGTATAGCATCATGACCATACACAAACTCATATGGAGTTGTTCCTGTTCTATTTCTCTTAGAATTTCTGTAAGCCCATAATACCTCAGATAATAAGTTGTGTCAATCTCTGGAATTATTATCAATCATTTTCTCCAAAGTATTCTTCACAATTTGGTTTGTTGCCTCAGCCTACCCATTTGCTTGAGCATAATAAGGGGAAGAATTTAGAATTTGGATGCCATGCTTTGTGGCAAACTTTTTTATCTCATCCCCATTGAACATAGTTCCTTGATCGATAGTAATGGACTAAGGCAAACCAAACCAATGGATCACATTTTTTTTAAGGAACTCAATAACCTGGGTTTGTGTAGCAACTTTCAATGGGATTGTCTCCACCTATTTAGTGAAGTAATCGGTTACTACCAAAAAATATAAGTGTGCCTTAGAAGAAGGTGGAAATATTTGGTTTATCAAATTCACTGCCCAGCCTCTAAAAGGCCACAACCTTAATATTGAATTCAAACTTATAGCTGGGACTCTTTGGACATTGCCATACACTATAGGAAAAAATATTTTTGGCGACCACCTTTTTTGAGTTGGTCGCAGATAGTTAACTTTCTGCGACTAACATTTTTTTGGTCGATGATGGGTTGTGTTTTTGCGACCAACAACTCTTTGGTGGCTAATAGGTAATTTTTTGAGACCAAAAATAAAATTTAGTCGCAGAAAGTAATAGCGGGAAAGAAAAAAAAAAAAAAAACCTTTGGTGACCAACTTATTGTGGTCACAAAAAGAAAAACACCATATTTTATATCAAAACTATGTATTTGAATGTTTCCTATATTAAAACCACAATGTATCCATCTGTTTCTCTCTCTCTCTCTCTTTGGCTGTCCATATGTTTCTATATCTCTCTAACATTCACACAAGCACAAATCCTAGGCCACCATTCAAAACCACCACCACAAAAAAAATGTCTCTCTCTCTCTCTCTCTCTCTATGTTTTCCACTTTTAATCCCTTTTCTAACCAAAAAAAAAAAAACGTCTCTTTGCAGAAGATGAGAAAAAAATAAAGCATCTAGAAGTCCCAGAAGGAGCAGAATGGCGTCTCCGCCTCTTTTAGATCGATCTCCTCGATTACGACTCCATCGTCGCCGACATTACTGGCACCACGGGCGTCTTCCATCTCACTTCTCCTTGCATTGTTGATCAAGTTAAAGACCTTGAGGTCCGTATAATGCATTTACATATCTATAATTCTTTTCGTTTGATTATCGTGTCGATGTGCTATATGTGTCTCTCTGTGCTTGGATTTGATAATAGAAGGAGCTATTGGCACAGGCAATTAAGGGGACAAACAACATCCTCACGGCAGCTAAGGAATTGGGGGTTCGGCGTGTGGTGGTGATGTCGTCTATATCGGCTATCACCCCAAGCTCTAACTGGCTGGCCGACAAGGTCAAGAACAAGGATTGTTATGGTGACGAAAACGCATGACGAAAAAATATTTCGTCACCAAATATACATGTTTTAGTGATGAAAATAAGATTTCGTCTCCAATTGTACTATTTTTAGAGACGAAAACCAAATTTCGTCACCAAATGCTTAAAATCAAATAAAACAATTGGTGACAAAAAATTTATTCGTCTCTAAATTTTATTTTTCGTCACAAAACACTTTCTCACCTTGGGAAAATTTGGCGGAAGATTTGGCGCCATTTTGGAGACGAAATTTTTCGTCACCATTGTAAAAAAAATTTAGAGAGGAAATAATTTCATCTCCAAATGTATTATTTTTAGAGAGGAAAACCAAATTTTGTCACCAAATACTTAAAATCAATAAAAAATAAAATTGAACCAAGAGATATCTATCTCTCTATTTAGATGCATGTATTTTACTTTCTATATCTCTCTGTCACCCCCTCACCCATTCATTTCAGTCACACTATCCGTCCATCTTTGTTGCATTGGCTAACTCGCACGTCGCCGGTCGGCGCTCGCTACAACAGGTATCTCTCTCTCTCTCTCTTTGCCATATTTTGTATCAAAACTACATAGTTTTAAATGTTTCCTAATATTAATTAAATTTGTTACGATTTGAAATAATTATTAATAATCAGTTCAAAAAAAATATTAATAATTAAATAATAAATTATTAAGAACATAATAATAATTATTTTTTAATAGAATTATTATTTATTGATTAAAATCATAAAATTTCTTAATTTTATTTATTTTCATTCAAAATATTAATTAAACCTTAATAAAGGTAAAATTACAAATATAAATAATAAAACTTAAAAAAATATAAATTAAAACCAATTTTAGCTACAAAATTTTATCTCAAATTCCTTCTCAATATTTGAAACAAGCCCTACAAAAATTGGCCTGAATTAAAATTTCCTCAGAAAATTTTGTCTAAATTTCTACTCCCGGTCTCAAAAAAGAAAAAGAAAAGGAAGAATAGAGAAAGAGGAGATGCGTCGAGAGAGAGAGAGAGAGAGAGACGAAGAAGAGATGGAGGAAAAGAGACCATGAAGAGAGCGGAGGAAGAGCAGCCTTGAGCAACAACCATTGCTTCGTGGCCAACCATTGCGTTGCTTTCGGCGATCCTTGAGCTACCTTCTTCGCAGCCCGGTTCGTCTTCGCTTCTCCCTCCGGTCGACGAAGACCCGCGAACGAAGCAAACGGAGCCGTCTCACCTCTCCCTCCGACCGGAGCTCTCTCACCTCTCGCTCCCACCGTCCAATTTCAGGTGCATGTTTAGATACTAGGGTTTTGAGTTTTGACTTGAGGCTTTTCAATTTGAAAATTAGGGCTTAGGGTTTTTCAATTTCAAAATTTGGGGCTTTTCAATTTGGGGTTTAGTGTTTAACTCGGAAGTGGGGTTTATGCTTGATTGCCTTCATTCAAAATTCTAATAATTGTTCTTGTTTTGGTAGATACTGAGATCAGACCCAATAGAGACCGAGGAAGCTGTGCTTCGATTGCCTCCTGTTTCCTTCCTCAAATCAAAATCTCTATCCAAGTGACAGTTTGTATGATTTTTCTTTGGACTCATTTTATTGGAATTTTTATAATATATATTCATGTTATATACTTGATCATATGATTAATTAGTCCCATGATTGCCTTGAACTTCTTAATGTTGATTTTTAAGCTTTGTTTTTGTTGTTGAATTTTTAAGCTTTGATTTAGATAACAGTGTTCTTAATCCTGAGTGATAATTTTATTTTGAATTAAAATGGTCTTGAAATTGATGATTTAATGTAGAGCTTGTTAGGTTTAGAACTTTAATTATCCTGATTAGAGAGACTGTTTTTTATTGTGATATGGGTTTTTCTCAAATCAAGCTCATCTACCGGTGAGGGAAAGTTTTTTTAATTTGAATTTGGTTATCTGTCACACAGAGCTTATGTTGTTTTATTGAATTTCATCAATGTGTGTATAATTGAAGAGTCTTGCCATTTGGTCTTTAAATGATTGATTGAAAGTGTTTTATTAAGACTAAGGGTTTTGTGTCTCTGTGAAGAAAAATAAAATCAAAAGAGATCATGGTGAACAATGCATTACTTAGTGCAAAGTACTAATAAAAATAGTAGCTTATTAGATGCGAACATTGATGTGCAGACTAGATTTATTGAGAGGTGTTGAGGGAGAGGGTAAATCAATTGTTTCAATTTCATTGTGAATTGAAAATGTTGTGTTTGAGTCTTGGATTTGTGGACTGAGAAGAAAAGAGAAAGGAAATGTGAAATAATAATAATAATAAATAGCTTCTAATTCATTCATTTTTCCCTCGACAAATTCAAGATCCAAGCACAGCTTTAAGTGTCTTTGCAAAAGAAAATATAACCTACAACAAGTGTCACTCAATGATAGAGAATGCCTAACATCTGGGAACTACTTAGGTGGCCACACTCTGCTAGTTCATGGTTTTGCATGCCACTTGTTGGTAGCTTCGATGAATAATTCATTGTTTACTATTTAGATTTTATTTTATTTGTTTATTTGTTTTATGCTAGTTATAATAGAATAGCATGCCTTGCAGATGGCAGATTCCTCTCTGCTTATTTGTTTTATGCTAGTGATATGGGACCAAAATTTGTCCTTTTTCTCAGCTAAATAAGAGGATTCCACTTCAAAGGCGTGATAGTGGATGGTAAGATCCCAATCGACATCTCAACCACGGAACCAAAATGTTCATGAACATTTGCAACTTCGCCACTTCCACCTCCACCTTTAATCGTGTGTGCTTCTATCATTATTGGTGTTCCTATCACTCTATCCATAATTTTGATTATAAACTTGGTTTTGCATCATTTAGGTTCGACATGAACTATTAAAAGTTGAATTGAGTATAAATCATAAAGGTTAATCTAGTTTATTTCGAACATTGTTGCGTGCTACTTTGTTTTTTTTTTTTTTGAGAAGACTCTAGATGATATGAGCCTTTATGTTTTGTTCCAATCTTACATTTATCATCATCTCTTTTCATTGTTTTGAAGGACTTTGTGTCCTTCGGTATTTTGTTTTATTTTTCTTATTGCATATTTGTTGTGTGTGCATGTGCTTGTCTCGTATGAAGTTTGTGTCTTTGCATCTATTTTTGTGTCTCTCTTTGCACCAAATTGCTCGCAATGGTTGTACATATGAAGCCCTCACATGTGATAGCTGATAAAAACACCCTATATGAATACGCCTGCAGAATGAGAACTGTGTGGGTCTTCTTTTTTTTTTTTTGGTTCATTATTGGAATGGATTTTTGTGTTGTCAATATCAAACTACTTGAGTACAAAGACTAAAAGAATGGTGCTATGTCCAAATCTGAAATGGGACATTACTTGTCATTGCCATTCATCGTTTTATGTCATGTATTCATAAAAGTATACATACTTCCGTCGAACACCGTCTATGGTAAGCCGATTGATTTCTTTTTTTTTTTGTTCACGCTCAACTTTGCGAATCGATGTCTTGTTCGAGGGAATATTTGTTCTTTGTACTTCACTTTTTTCCCCGATTGTGTTTTTGTGGTCTTGTGCATTGTTTGGCTTTTTGAGGTTGGGGATAGTGTCTTACACTTTAGAGAAATGTTAAATATGAGCACAAGACGAGATGAGTGGTGTATGTTCTTGAAAAGTTGAACATTTTCAAAGAAGGATAGTGATGGACATATTCACAACAAAGAAGGATAGTGATGGACATATTCTTTAATTAATCATTCTTTAATTAATCATTCTTAAGTTTTATCATCTTGTGGTTTCCACAACAAAGAAGGATAGTGATGGACATATTCTGTTTACAAAGTTAGATCGTATTTTAGTCAATGAGGCTCGGCTTAGCATCTTGACCGAGTCACAGAAATTTTTTGCTCCTCCTGGTATTTCAGATCACAGTCCTGAAATTGTTATGGTTAGGCTGAAGCAAAAACATGATCATATGCCTTTCAATTTTTTAATTTTAGTCCTATTATGTACCAACTTGTCTCTAAGCTCAAATCTCTTAAAGCAATTCTTAAATCTTTTAAAAGACTCACTATAGTAAGGCCCATACTCGATGTCAAATTTATTTTCATGCCTTTGGTTTAATGAAGTCAACCGCTTTTACATCATGTGATCAATTGAGCTTTGCTTATACTTTCTTGAAGTGGAAGAGATTGAATCCAGTAGGCCATTCTTTCTAAATATGTTCAAGGTGGGTAATTACTAAAATAAAACTATTCTTTCCATTACATTATGCTTCAGGGACTGTAATTTACCTATACCAGAGAGTAACGAGGAGGTTGATAAACTAGTTGGAATTTCTAAATAAAGAAATAGTGCCCTTACTATTAACTTGTTCCTTCAACTGCTCATATTTATTGACCGATACCATACATTCTAAATAAAGAAATAGTGCCCTTACTATTTATTGACCTAGATACCGCTAATAATTGTGTAACCTGACATTTTTTATTTTTTTTGTGTTTCATTTTTTTGCATTCGAGATTTGATATGGACGTGTTTGGTAATTTGGAGGGCGATGGCAACTCATTTTGTGTTTTTGTTCATATTATCTTACATGTATTTTGATTGTGTTGTAAATTTTATATTTTTGTTAGTATTACGGGGCATGTTTGGTAATCCGCCCTTGATATTTTATTTTTGTTGATATTAGTAGACATGTTTTTTGTTGGATATTAGGAGATGTGTTTGGTAATCTGCATACGGTTGATATTATATTTTTGTGGATATTAGTAGACGTTTTTTGTGGATATTATGAGACATGTTTATAATCCGCATCCGGTTCATATTGTATTTTTGTGGATAGTGCTAAAATTCGATTGTGATGTTTATGAAAATGAACAGATTTTTGTATTGATTTGTAATAGATATTTTATTGAACAGGTTATTGACATGCGCAGGGAATTGTTACTGAAAAGAAAAAATTTCGGAAGAAAATAGTATCTCCATTTTCAAAATTTTAATTTTTATTAGTGGCAAAATAAAAAATGTCTCTATTAATCCATATCATTGGTGAGGAAAACTTTCGTCACTAAAATATATTTGGTGACGAAATATTTCGTCGCAAAAAACAATTAAAATAAAATATTATTTAGTTTTGGTGACGAAATTGGTGTTTTAGAGGACGAAACATTCAACATTTGGAGACGAAACATTTCGTCACCAAAAATAAAAAATAGGTGACGAAACTGTTTTTCGTCACCAGGTACTTTTTGTGACGACCTATAGGTGACGAACGTGGTGACGAATTTTTTTCGTCACAAATCACTTTAGTGACGAAATTTTGATGTTTGGAGACAAAATCTGTTTGTCACCAAAAGCCTTTTTTGTTGTAGTGTGAGTATTGCAAGTAGAATGGAGTGAGAACCCTTTTCCCCTTTCTGTTTGTTCACACATTTTTATTTAATAAAATTTTTATTGCTTTAATTTTACAAATGAATTGGTTTGAATTGAAGGCACGCCTAAAATTACGAAAGATGTATTTTTTTTTATTTTGTTGCTATTGAAATCTTATATTATCTTAGCGATAAATTATCATTTTAGTTTAGAAATATGAATTCTCAAGCGTCTATATTAATCATAGTAAGGTTGTGCTGCAATGTTAGCAATTTCAGGTAGGAAAGAGAGATGTAAGAATGTATGGCAAAAAGAAAATAAAACTAAGGAATATGTTTTTGTTGAAAGAAAAACAATTTAGTTTACTGGAAAAAAGTATGCCAGAAAATAAAGCGTGGACTTTCTTGTGATGCTTTGTTATGTTAAATTAACATGAAGCACTCACTTAATTTAATTAATTGAAAAAGTTGTGGCTAATGAGATATGCCCATTTTTTGATAGATGCGATGTTCATATTTTATTGAAGAGTCATGAAATTAGTGTATGATCTTATTGGATAGATGTGATGTTCATGTTTTATTGTAGCATTGCCATGTTGTTGTATGATCTTATTATTGCTACCAAATTGGCACGAATCTCCTATGGATGATGGTGGAGTGCCTGAGCTTTTAGTCTTTGTAGAATGACACATGTTCATTCACAGTTGTATGTTTTTGAAGAGCGATGGAAGGACCATAGTGTACCTTGTTTATCCTAGTCTCCTCTACAGTTTTCCTTGACTGGCTGGGCTTAATATTGGCTTTCTCAAACAAAGCCAACAAATCATCAACCATCACTTGGTTCTCATGTGCAAACATGGAACCAATTGTTTACTGAGTGTGCAGCAAAAGAGTCTTCCTTGGATTTGTAGGAGGGCTACTCGTATGACCTGCAAAGGCCATCTTCTGGCCATTCCCTTGGCCCACTTTTTGTCCAGCCACTGAATGGCCATCATCAATGTTGTCTTTAATCCCTTCGAACTCACTATCAAGTTTTTCTCCATCAATAACCCTTTTCCCAGGGTCTTCAAAGCTCTCGTGTTGTTTCTTCTTAGCCATCACTTTAAATTAAATAGGTCCCACTAGGCGTGCCAAAATATGTTAGCAAAAATCTAGTTTGGATTAAATCGACAAGGAAGATTCGACAGGAGAAATCGATTTTCAAAAACAACAAACAGACCAAGCAATAATGGTTGATGTCCTATGCCTTGACAGATTCAAGGACTTCTTTGGAGGTTGTAATGTGAAAAAAAAACAAATACAAACAAATTGAATAACACTAAAACTTGTCACTTAATTACAAGAATCAAATTACAAGTCCAGATAGCATCACAATCGACAGGGATAAACTGGGTTACAAACACTGAGTTACAGATGAACAACTCTTAAGTACAAGAACTACTCCTACATAAGTTACATCACTCCTAGATTTCACATGTGTAGACGTCCCCGAACGTCTCGGGAGGGAATCCCGTTTTGTTCATTGGGCTCACTACAGTTTAGGACTCAATGTCACAGTCCTATATCTAATCTCGCAGAGTGCAATGCAAGACCGACGAATCATCAAAGAGTCCAAATCCGGCAAATCGTTTTTGAAAACAGATTTCTTTTTGAAAGAAGTGCCAAACATGGACTGCTTTGCCAGATACAGAGTCGCCACCTAAATATTTTATTTTTGGGAAAATTTAGGAAACCCTGACTCGTTGCCTAAGGCCACGTGTCCGTCATCACCAAAGTTGCCTCGACTCAGGAACTTGGGTACGATTGAGGAAGGTCACTTCGTGAGCACCCCCGCTCGCCTGATCAAAGATCGGCCTCTACTAACCATGATATCTAGTTTTGAAAACATTATGCGTTCTTATTCCGGTTATTAGCCTAGATTTACTATATGATGCGCACATCATACAAGTATAGACTGGATCGCCTGAATTGGAACGAAACATCTCATGTTTGTTTTGAAAACGGTTTGCTACTCGCAAGTAGGCTAAAATGTGGATTTGCCACCCTCAGGTGGGCTTAGAAAACAAGATGATTTGCCACTCTCAAGTGAGCTTAAAACTTGCAGTCAATGCATTATTGCAATTCAGATAATCCAACCTTCACCCACATGCATTCAGGCAGTTATATTAGATAAGCACATAGCCTCATGGTAAGCATGCTATCATGGTAGTCACTCACACATATGTAAGGATGCTAAAGCATAAAAGCTTACCGAGTACTCTAAGCCAAAACAGAAGCTATATTAGAAATTCATGCATGATCCTAACTATGCTGAAATGCCTAATGCAACACATGCAGGAATGCAACTATAATAGGCTCGGCTATTCTAAAGATGGCATGTGAAATGCTACAACTAACAAGTATTCAACTCGGAATTGAAATACAATGCAATTAGTATGACGCGCCGAGCCCAGTGCATGCAAGACAGATGAATGGATGCAAACATGCGAGCATAAGTATGCTAATTGAAACATGTCCTAAACTAACCATCATAAGCTGGTAAATAAAATGGAGAAAGACGTGGGGTTGGAAGCCATACATCACACGCACGCACACTTATTACAATTGTGCCATCGCTCGGAGGGTTCGAATAAATAATACAGTCCGAATAAATAATTAAATATTACAAAACCCTAATTAATTAACAAATTAACTAGGAAAACAAGTAAATTAGCATACAAGCTAAACGGACCGCCTCAGCTCCGTTTCGAATGATGAAAGATGCATGCATGCTCAAGTTGCCTCGTCGGGAAATTCCTCGCGATGCCCCCGATTTGTCTCTGTTTGCAATTAATCCCGGAATGCTGTGTAAGACTTTAGAAAGTTGCTGATTTCTGGTTTGTGTAGACGTCTCCAAACGCATCCCGGGGGAAAGGGAGCGCGAGTCCCCCCCGTTCTGGTTCGATATTGGGTCACTACAGTTCGAAGGACTCAAATGTCACGGTTCTCAATCTTGAACCGAAGAGTCCAAATCCGGCAAATCGTTTTGAGAAAATAGATTTTTTGAAAGAAGTGCCAAACATGGACTGCTTCGCTAGATACAGAGTCGCCACCTAAATATTTTAAAATGGAAAATTTAGGAAACCTTGACTCGGTGCCAAAGGCCACGTGTCCGTCAACACCAAAGTTGCCTCGACTCGGGAACTTGGGTACGATTGGGGAAGGTCACTTCGTGAGCACCCCCGCTCGCCCGGTCAAAGACCGACCTCTACTAACCATGATATCTATTTTTGAAAACATTGTGCGTTCCTATTCCGGTTATTAGCCTAGGTTACTATGTGATGCGCACAGCATACAAGTATAGACTGAATCGCCTAAATTGGAATAAAACATTTCATGTTTGTTTGTTTGAAAATGGTTTGATGGTGCTACCCGCAAGTAGGCTAAGACGTGATTTGCCACCCTCAGGTGGGCTTTAGAAAACATGATTTTGCCACTATCTAGTGGGCTTAAAGCAAACATTTGATGAATTGTCCAATCCAAGTAACTCAACCTTCACCCACAGGCATTCAAGGCAGTTATATCACATAAGCATTTAGCCTTATGGTAAGCATGCTTTTCATGGCAGTCACTCATACGCATGCAAGGATGCTAAAGCGTAAAACTTACCGAGTACTCCAAGCCAAAATAGAAGCTTGTTAGAAATCTATGCATGGACCTAAGCATACTGAAATGTCTAATGCAACACATACAAAGATGCAAACTATAGCAGGCTCGGCTGTCCTAAACATGGCATGTGAAATGCTACAGCTAACACGTATTCAATTTGGAATTGAAATACAAATGCAGTTTGTATGATGCGCCGAGCCTGGTGCGTGCAAAACAGATGAATGATGCAAACATGCTGTCATACTGTATGCTAATTGAAATATGCACTATGTCTAACCATCGTAAGCGGGTAAATAAAAGGGAAGAAAGACGTGGGGTTGGAAGTCATACATCACACTCACCCACACTTATTACAATTATGCCCTCGCGCAGAGGGTCCGAATAAATAATACTGATCAATAAAGAATAATACAGATTTCTAATTAATTAACAAATTAATTACAAAAAAAGTAAAACTGGCATGCAAGCCAGGGACTGCCTTGCTACTGATGAGTGATGTATACTGGGCTGCTTTGGTGCGGAAATCCACTGGGATGCTCCAATTAGCCTCTGTTTGCAATATTTCTCGAAATCGTGCAGACTCAAGACTTCGATTCTTGATTTTGCTGCAACAGAGAGCAGGAAAAGGGCATAGCAATGTATTTCACAAATAAATGCATGCCTCGATCCTCGTGCCACCAATCGCGTATCTCGATGCATGATGGCCGAGGAGCCGAATTGCACAACTCAACATAGGATGAATGCATATGAATGCTACAACAAAACCTAACTCCATCATGGGCAATCCGGAGTGTCGGTGACTTGGGAATTGAGACCCGTTCCGTCACCGGTCTGAAAGCGTGCCTCGTTTCCGTGCGAGCTAACTCCTATTCGAACACGATGCAATATGCGACATGCATGAATGCAACTAAAATATGATCTAGCATGCACAATGCTATGAATGAGATGCCTCGAAATCGTGCTGCAGACGCATAAACCGAGGCAATGATACTAAAGCATGAATGACATGAAATATGATATACGATGAGACTAAAGTGAGATGCCTCGAAATCGTGCTCGCAGGCACCTTGGAAAGCGTGACATATAGACATGAAATGGCATACAGGATGCAAATTGGACTTACACTAACATGAGAGGCCCTCAGCCACACTCACATAAGAGGCCGTCGGATGAAAAAGAGATGCCTCGAAATGCGTGCACACGGGCACGCAAACCGAGGCGATGACATATGGAATGAAATGGCACACAATGCAAATTGGACTCACACTAACATGAGAAGGCCTCAGCCACACTCACGTGAGAGGCCGTCGGATGAAAAAGAGATGCCTCGAAATGCGTGCACACGGGCACGCAAACCGAGGCAATGGCATACACGATGAAATGGCACACAATGCAGATTGGACTTATACTAATGTGAGAGAGCCTCAGCCACACTCACATAAGAAGCTGTCGGATGAAAAAGATATGCCTCGGTTTGCGTGCACACATAAGAAGCCGTCGGATGAAAAAGAGATGCCTCGAAATGCGTGCACACGGGCACGCAAACCGAGGCAATGGCATACACGATGAAATGGCATGCAAATGAGATGTAGCATATGGCATATGGAAAATGCAAATTTCAGCAGCCAAAATGACGCAAAAACAGCCCCCGAATTATAGCAAAATTACACCTGATGCCCGAAATGCAATGTTATATACCGAAATGGCCTCTGACTATGCCAATCATGCACAATATGGACATGAAGTGTAAAGACAGATGCTAAGAAGCCCCTAAAATAGCATTTTTCCAGTACAAATAATGTCCAAACAACAATCACAAGTATGGCAAAAACAGCATGCAAAAATGGGGGAAAATAGGGGAACAATGAAACAAGTGATATGTACAATGCTCAAACTGAAAAATACAGTTCTACAACATTAAAGAGGGACCAAAAATATGCACATTTACAAGAGATGACATTCCCCAATTCAGTATGTAGATGTGCTCAAAATAGCATGCAAAATATGAGCCAACAAAGGCTATAACATGAGGTATCAAAAGGAGGCACCAAACAGCCTAAGACCCTTAACAAAAAATGAAGAATGAGTTATTTTAAGACTCTTTCCAAGCCTGATGAAGGCTCAAAAACAGAAGCATGATGAGCTAGAAAGGCATGCAAAAATAGGGGGGCATAGGAGGGTATAACATGAAGTACCAAAAGTATTCACCAAATAGCATAAGACCTTTAACAAAACATGAGAAGAAGGAAAAAATAAGACTCTTTTCAGGCCTGATGAAGGCTGAAATCAGAAGCCAAATAAGCTTAAAAAGGCATGCAAAATGGGGCCAAAGAGAGGTACAAAGGGAGGTCATGCATGGAGGCCCCAAACAAGATTGATCCCTTCTACAATGTTGTAGAGGGACCTAAAATAAGCTCAATCTCAGTTAATGGAATACTCAAAATCAGACTTCAAATAGGCTAAAGAAACCATGCAATTTTACGGTAAATTGGAAGAATTACAAAACAAGTGCATGATAGAACCACCAAACATGGTTGAGCCCTTCTTCAATGTTGAAGAGGGGCTCAAAATAGGCCCACTCACAGTTTATTGCATGCTCGGAAATGGATCATTCATAAGCTAAACAAAGCATGCAAAATATTGGCATAAAAGATGATTTTGAAGGAAGAGCATCATAGAGGTGCCAAACAAGGTTAAGCCCTTCTTCAATGTTGAAGAGGGGCTCAAAATAAGCCTAAAATCAGTAGGGGTCAGAGCCCAAAAAAGTGAGCAAATAGGATAGAAAATTGAAGCAAAAAAAGTGCTAGAAAAAGGGAATTTGAGGCTTACCCTTGAAGATCAAGCTTTTGTTGCTTCTTGGCTTCAATTTGTTGCTTCTTAGCCTCTGAAAAAGCTCCCTTTGCTGCTGGAATGGAGGTGGTGATGGTGAGGCTTGGGGTTGATGAAGGAATGAGCTAGGGACTTGAAGATTTTTTTAGGGTTTTGGAGATGAAGATGGAGGCTATGGGAGATATGCTCTTGAGAAGAATTTTTGTAACCCTAACAAAGGAGCTCATCAGCCCCTTAAATGGACCAAAAGGGGTGTAAAAGGGGAGGGAAATGCACCCAAGCTTTCCCTCCCAAAATATCCCCCGGAGAGTTGAGATATTTTGAAAACAAATGACACCAGAAAGTGCTCAAAAGCGAAAGCGTGCCGGCCAGTGTTTTTGAAGATGGCCACGACCACCCCACCGGGTCGGCCACCACTCCCCATGGCGGCCGGCCATGGCCAAAAATGAAGTGAACAATTCTTGGCCGGCCACCATTTTTGGTGTCCTCCTGTGTGTAGAACAAGGCCCCATGGTTGGAATTTGGCAACTCAAACAGAGACACAACATTGCATTTGAAAGAGAGGCTCAAAATGAAAATCACAATTCTTGGTCGACCACCACTTTTAGGGTCCTCCCATGTCCCTCATCACAAATATGTAGTCTCTCGAAGAAAATATCCCTAGGGTGTTCAACATTAGCCCGGAAGTGAGCAAAACGGACGCCGGAGGAGCGAAACTGGTTTTCTGAGACAATTGTTGTCCTCCCTCCCTCCAGTGATCTTCCTGGTGCTAAAACAGAGGTACCTATCAAAATTGAACAAAAACTAATGCAAAATGAAAGCTCGGCCCAAATCACGCAGCCGGTCCCGAAAATGGGTCAGAAGCACCGAAAGTGGCGTTCGGCCACGAAGTGGGTATCTGAGACCCCAGTGTCCCTCGGTATGGAGTAAATGAGATGCATGCCAAAAACCAGAGAAATCGGAGATGGTTGGGCGGTCCCGAGCCGAGGCATACGGCCTGACGACTCCGAAAATCGGGAACCGGGCTCCGAAATTAGCAAAATGGCCTACGACCACAAAATGTAGCCCACGGCCACCGAGAGATAGCCTACAGGACCACTCCCTTCCCTCAGGAAAGAAAACAGAGAAAACCGAGTCTGGTTCGCAAACCGAGGCAAGGCACAGAAGAGAGTTCGGAAGTCTAGAGGTAGGGCGCACGGCCGCGACTCTGAGGCTTCTGAACGAGCACAATATGCAACATCACCAAGCGCTCAATCGGTGACGTCTGAGTCTTAAGGTCGGTCAAAAATGGGGTGTCTACAGTTTGCTACAACAGAGAGCAAGAAAGGGGCATGGCAAAGTATTTTCACATATGTATGCACACCTCGATCCTCGTGTCACCAATCAAGCATCTCGATGCATGATGGCCGAGGAGTTGAATTGCACGACTCGATGTGAAATGAATGCACATGACAACACAACAAGGCCTAGACTCCATCATGGTTAATCCGGAGTGTCGACGACCGGGAATTGAGACACGTTTCATCACTTTGAGTACGAAACATCCCTTGTTTCCCGTGTTGGGCTAACTCCTATCCCAAACACAATGCAATGAGATGGCATACACAATGCGACTAACATACAACCTAACATACGCAATGCTATGGACTAAAATGGCATACACAATGCATGTGATGTAACATGGCATACACAATGCTCTAATATGCAACCTAGCATACGCAATGCTATGGACTAAAATGGCATACACAATGCAAGTGACATAACATGGCATACACAATACACTTACGAAGACTATCATGCGCACATGAACTAAATGGCATATACAAATGCAAGATGGACTTACACCAATATGAGTGGATCTCAGCCACACTCACATTAGTGGCCATACATGAAAATGAGACAATCGAAATACATACAAACATGCACGAATGCAAATGACCGATCATAAGGCATAACATGCAACTCTAACTAAGCATGGCAAAGGATGAAACATGGCATAGAATGGGACATGATACAGCTCTGAAATGGCATAAAAGATGGTCTCGAAACATGCAAATATGTCACAAAATGCATGCTAGGTGGCCCGGGTACCGAAACTAGTGAAGTGCGTTACACTAGAGGTACCCAAAACGATGCACAAATGGCAAAACCAACCCCAAATAGACCGTAGGTAGGTCTGAAATAGTGGGAAAATGGCCTAAAAGGATGGCTCAATATGCAAGAAAATGGAGCTCATTCAATGGCCCGAAAACAAGGCATTTATGGACAACTCTCAAACACACTTAAGGAGTATAAAACATGGCAATATGGCATTGGTACAAGCTCTGAAATATGATGTATAATGGACCCAAAACATGAACACACCTCAATATATGCATTGAATGGACCTCAAAACTTAAAGTTAAGCATGGGTATTGAACTACAAGCATGCAAAACAAACATCATTCAACCATGAGACCCAAAAACAGAGCTAGGGCAGTCCAAAATATGCACAATATCAGTTTAAGGCATGATCAAAAAGTGCTAAAATCAAGGGTCAACAAAGCATGCAAAGAAAGCTAGTGAACCATGATTTACACTACACGTATATGAAGCACATGAGGGCTCACCAAACCAACCAAAAAACAGAAGTATGCCATGCCAAAATATGCCCAAATAACCATTGAAACTCAGTCAACACATGCAAGAATGAAGTGCTCCTTTGAAAGGCCATGCAAGAGGTTATTCTACACATATATGATGGACATATAAAATGGAAAAACCACCTCTAGAAAGTGGTTATGAAAGCCCTGAAACCCATCAAAAGGACCCTAAAATTAGTCTAGGAAGCATGCAAATGAAAGCTCCTTTGAAAGGCCTTGAATAGGATTGTTCTACACATGCATGATAGACATTCAAGATGGCCAAAAGGGCTCTGGACAGAGCTTATGCAGACCTTAAAACTCACCAAATAGGGCTTGAAACATGACTTCAAAACATGCAAAATGGAGCTCTTTTGGAAGGCCAACAAAGCTAGTAAAGGGAACAAGGGGTGAGAGGGTCACCCCTCTCTGATTTTGAAGCTCAAAAACACATATTGGCCACTGAAAATCCACTGGATTTCAGTGGCCAAAAGGCCAAACCAAAGCCAATACAAATGCTCTAATGCATAGCCCTAAACATGAGGAAATGAAGCATGCAAATAGGAAGATGACTCCAAACAGAAAAAGACCTTAATCAAACTTAAAGAGGAGCTCAAAACAAAACTTTTTCCAGTTTATGTTGAAGTCCAAAAATGCTTGCAAATAGGGTTAAGATATGAAGCAAAATAGTGCAAAAAAGGGGAAATAGAGGCTCACCCTTGTAGAGCCGACCGTCAGCAACTTCTGGACCAAGGTAATGAGCCTTCAACCTCTGCAAATCAATTCCAAGGTGCTTGGATGGATGGTGGAGGTGTTGTGCTAGGAGGTGTAGTGTAAATGGCCAAGAACAAGGGGGTTTTGGGGTTTGGAATTGAGAGATATAGGGAAGGGTGTACATATGCCTTAACCAAAGTCTTCAACCCTTGCAAATGGAGAGGAGACCCTCTCTTATAGAGGAGAGGCTCTAAAGCTTCTTCAAGAAGCTTAAAACCAACTTTGAAGATCCTCCATACATGTATATGAAGGATGGTCCAAATGCCTCCCAGCTGGCACAACTGGATTGCATTTAGAGAGAGCAAAGGAAGGCCGACGCCAGTTAAGGTGGTCGGTGCCACCTGTCGGCCGACTAGGGGTCAAAAAGTTCAAGTAAGAAAAGTGGTTGGCCACCCCAGATTGATGGCCTCCCAGATGAATGCAGCTCAGTGGTATGGTGGGAGACCAAAAATTCTGACCTAGGAGAGAGGAAAACCAGTTTTCTAGCAAGGTTCAAAAGGGTCAGGAAGAAAAGCTGGTCGGCCTACCCATATTGGTGGCCTCCCAGATGAGTACAACACAATGGTGGTATGGGAGACCCAAAATTGTGGCTCAAAAGTGAGGGAGACCACCTACCTGCCAAGAAAATTAGGTGGCGAAGAGAAAGGTGGTCTCCAAGAAGAATTGCTGGTCTCCCACCCCCATACCACCTTCCTAACAATGAAAATAGGGTCCACACCAAAAATGAGCCAAGACGGATGCAAAACGAGGGTTCGGGGGCCAAAACGCGCAGCCGGGGGCCCTAAAAATTGACTATAAAGGACCGGAGGTGGCGTACGACCACAAAGGTGGTCTCCCGGGCCACAGTGTCCCTCTAAGGAGAGGAAATAAGGTGTGTGCCAAAAACTGTGCCAAACGAAGAAAGTTAAGCGGTCCCAAACCGAGGTGCACAGTCGACGGCTTAGAAAACCGGAAACTGGACTTCAAACAGGAAAAATGGCCTACGACCACGAAACGTAGCCTACGGCCACTGAGAGATGGTCTATGAGACCTCTCCCTCCCTTCAGGAAGAGAAAATAGAGAAAACAGGACCTGGTTCGCAAACCGAGGCAAAGCACAAAAGAGTCCCGAAGTCCGGAGGCAAGGCTCTCAGCCGAGACTCTGTAACCTCAGAACGAGCACAACATACATCATCACCGAGTGCACAGTTGGTGACGTCTGAGTCTTAAGGTCAGTCAAAAATGGGGTGTCCACAGTTGACCCTCTTTGACAAAACTCGAAAGTCATAATTGACGGGAGTGAATGTCAAAGCCCAGAGATGACCCATTTTTGACAAAGTCGAAGACTTAGATAAACAGGCGAGATAAACAAAGAGATGTGCCCGCTGGCATGCCCGCAGGCGGGGGCAAAATGCAAAACGAAGATGCACCAAGCCGGACGTAACTCGTGATCATGTAAAGTAGCAAGCTGTAATGAGGCAAATATTCACAATAGATGCAACAGTTTTAAGCAATAATGCAAAGCAGCAACTACATTTCATACAATAAGAATGTGGAGAATTATTCAACTCTCGCCACGTCTCACACGGAGAAGATACAATACCTGCCCGACTCGTCTGGTCGTGCCAGCCTCAAATGAACCGTACATACAATATCGTACCTGCAAAAGAAAGAAACTTAACAAACACAACATAGTTATCAACACAAGTTCAACACTACATCGAATGCAGACAAACATGGTGCTGATGGAAAAGTGCATCACGATGCGAGAAGAAATGTGCGTGACAACGCAAGTTAAGCACAGAGGCATGACAAACCCATGAAACGTGCACAACAATGCCAGCAATGTGCATGAGAATGCAAGTGACGTGCATAGCAAAGCAGGATGAGTGCAACCTCGAATGCATATTTGACACAAAACAACGAGCAAAGGAATGCAAGTTTCGACGAGGGTGACTCAATTGCGGCCTCTGGTTTACCTCCCGGAAGGGTCACAACGTACTCAAAAAGGATACATCTTGCTCTTGACGAGTAACGATGAAACACACATCGAAAGTTGGAGTTGAAGCTCCTGCGGAGGGATTTCGCGACAAAAAGTGCACCTTTCTTGTACTTTCTCGAGTGCCAGGGACTCCGATGACTACCAAATTTTGCAGGGAGCTCACTGGACATGGGAGACCACCTTGGGAACACCACTGACCAGATGGGGAGGCCACCGACTAGGGTTAGGTGCAGGGGGTGATCAGCCTACCAGAAAAGGTGGTCGGCCGACCACCTAGCCCAAAATAGGGGCAGTTTGGTACTTTTACCCTTGTTTCTTTAAATACACATGTCCAAAGCTCTTTTCCTTATAACTTCAGATCCAAAATTGTCTCCTCCTCCTTCCTAGACCATTTTCTCCCTCAGATCTGCGCTCTATACGCGTTTTCCAACGCCCTACGCAAAGTTGTTTTGCAAAATCTTTCAGTTTTCTTCACTTTGGACCGATTAAAATTTGATTTCGGAGCTTCTTTTTCCATTTTCACCACTTGAGGTAAGTTTGTCTCAATATTTGGAACATTTTCTCAGGAGTTGACTTTTGTTGACTTTTTCATTTCCCGAGAGTTGACTTTTGTTGTCTTTTTCCAATTTTGGCTCATTTTGCTCATTTTTGCAGATTTCTTGAGATGACAGGTTATTTCCCCCATGGCGGAGGTCCTCCAGGTTCCGAGGGTAAGCCAGACATCATGTCTTTGCCCCGAAGAGTTTGGCCGTTTGATCCCGAGAGGTATCATCCTCAGGAGCACGTCCTCTCTCGGGCCATTTTCTACCATTTAACCGATTTTGATGATCGAGCACCTGTGGATCTGCTATTGCGGGAGCCGGAGTCCCACCTTTCTCATCAGGCACGAGAGGTATGTACTTCACTTTTTACATTTTCTGCTATATATTCTGCATTTCATGCACATTTCATGCTATGTATGCTTATCTGCTCATTCTGAACACATTTGCATGCCATACTTCTGCTCATTCTAGCACACAGCTTGTTCTGAACACTTAGTCTATAATGCAATATTCTGTTTGCATTTTGAACACACAGCTCAATCACTTTGAATTTCTGAACCCGCAATTTCATATATTGATTGTGAACACACAGCACACACTTGTTGAGAGTTGAACATGCAGCCCGAACTTTGAATTTCTGAACACGCAGCTCATATTTGATTGTGAACACGCAACACACATTATTTCTGAAATCTGAACACACAACCCAAACTTGTGATTGTGAACG
Organism: Camellia lanceoleosa; assembly: GCA_025200525.1. NCBI lineage: Eukaryota > Viridiplantae > Streptophyta > Magnoliopsida > Ericales > Theaceae > Camellia > Camellia lanceoleosa. The sequence continues at coordinate 5,206,058 of CM045760.1, forward strand.
CGCAGCCTACAGTTTTTTGAAAGTTGAACACGCAGCCCGAACTTTGAGGTGAACACATGTACCCAATCGATTTTCAAGTCCGAACACACTTTCAATCGCTTTTTGAAATCTGAACACACAGCCCAAACTTTTATGTTGAACACACAGTCCAAACACTTGACGTTGAACACACAACTCGAACTTTGAGATGAACACACAGCCCACTGATTTTGAAATCTAAACACACAGCTCAAATACTTGATGTTGAACACACAGCTCAAACTTTGAGATGAACACACATCCCACTGATTTTGAAATCTGAACACACAGCTCAAATACTTGACGTTGAACACATAGCTCAAACTTTGAGATGAACACACAGCCTACTGATTTTGAAATCTGAACGCACAGCTCAAATACTTGACGTTGAACACACAGGTCACAAATTTGAGATGAACACACAGCCCACTGATTTTGAAATCTGAACACACAGCTCAAATACTTGACGTAGAACACACAGCTCGCACTTTGAGATGAACACACAGCCCACTGATTTTGAAATCTAAACACACAGCCCAAATACTTGACGTTGAACACATAGCTCGCACTTTGAGATGAACACACAGTCCACAGCATTGTATCTGATTTGATTTGCACACAGCTCATACATTTCATTCGCACGCAGCTTATTCATTTCATTCTGAAACTGAATACATGTGTTCATCATTATGAATGCAAGTGTCTTCTCGTGTTACATGAGGATATGGCTCTATCGTTGCGAGGGAGTGGTACACAGAGCTCCTGGAGGCCGTTCGTGATTGGGTTGACCAGGCAGGGTTCGGACCCTTCTGCATAGGGATATCTCGCTATCCGACTAACAGGACATTGATGGGCGCCCTTGTAGAGAGATGGTGGGACACCACCAACTCCTTCCATTTCTCAGCTACCAGGGACATGACTATGACCCCATTCGACTTTGCTGTGCTGAGAGGCCTTGACGTGGAAGGCTGGGCGATCCCTTATGATGAGGATATGGGCAAATGGGAGGCCGCCTGGATCTATCTATTGGGAGCTCGCCCACCAGTTGACAGATCCTCAGGCAGAGTCCGATATACCTGGTTTTTCTCACATTTCAGAGATAGGGTGCCCGAGACTCCCGAGGAGATAGCGCAGTACACCCGAGGGTTTTTGATGTTCCTCTTCGAGACCACTCTATTCTCCGATAGGGGGAACACCGTTGGGCTATATCTACTAAGTGCCCTGGTAGACCTCTCGCAGGTCAGCCAGTATGACTGGGGTGGCGCCGGCTTAGCTACCCTCTATTGCTACATGAGTGCGACCTCCCGCGGACGGGGGAACATAGTTGGCGGCTATTGGAGAGCCTGGGAGGTACTTTATGCCCTCTTGATTTATATTTCTGCTTTTTATTATCTGTACATTGCACACACGACACACTTTACATTATGTACTTTGCATTTCACTCTCAGCATTCTGCATTCTCTGTACATTCTGTATTCACATTCTGCATTCAGCATTCTGTATTCTCTGTACATTCTGTATTCACATTCTGCACTTAGCATTATATATTCTGATGGCTTTTTCCCTGTTTTCCACAGCTATGGGTTTTCGCGTACTTCCCGACACTAGCCTCGGATCTTGAGGTGGAGGTGCCTCTCATGATTCTGTATTCGCTTGTTTTTTAGGGCCAGTACCGGCCAAGAGCTCGGGAGACTCTTCCCTACCTACGGCAATTTTTCGACATAGTGTGGCCGACAGAGGTAATTCAGAGCTCTCAGTTCTTCGTGTTTTCATCTTTGATTTATCTTGCACATTTACGATTTCTAATCGGCTTATGCATTAGTTATCCGCAGATCACATGGCAGCCCTGGGTGCCTTTGGGTAGAGACATCCGATTTTAGTTTGCTGGGGGATGGACTGCTTCTTGGTATAGGATCCTATTTGAGGGGCCAGTTGGTAGGGCCTGGTTCTTAGGGGACCGCTTCCTGTGCCAGACCATGGGCTTCCCCGAGCAGAGTGTTCCCTCAGCACCTCAGGATGTCGACAGCGCCATGTTAGGTACCGACGTAATGCTACATTTGGAGGACGAGGAGTACGTGACCTACCGTCATACATACTTGATACCTCCATTGACAGGTGTCCGTACTCCTAGGAGGAGGTCTGCTGGTATGCCATCCTCGAGTCGCGCCTGAGCTAGAGACATTCCTTCGACCAGTAAAGCCGGCACATCGAGGGGTAGGGCTGGACTGGTCTCCCGATTCCCCCGACTTATCATCACCCTGGACGGCCAGATATTCCGACTGAGTTAACAGGATGGTGATATGGGACTTCCTACCCGATTCCGATAGAGCCTCCTATGCCTGGTCATCCATACGTCAGTGATCCTGACTCACCACCAGTATGTTCCACTGTTTTTCATTTATCACTCTGATACTTAGGCACTCATTTATTCATTGATGATTTGAGCTTGTATCTGCAGCCACCCAGAGAGTACATGGAGGGGATACTCAGATTAGTGGCCTCACTTGAGGGCATGGTCTTGCGGAGAGAGGCGCAGTTGTCCATCATCGATGTCCCGGTACTCTTTAGTTTTCTTGCATTTATCATACTTCTGATGACATGCTGAACTTGAACATTTCATTTGCATTGATCAGATGTGAGAGCACATCTGACACACACCACATTCATGTACTATATCTGCATACATTCACTCCATGTAGCTTTTTTACATCTGTACATCTGATGTACATATTTTGGCTAATGCATTCAAATTGCATTCTTTCTTTTCAGATGCCCCCGTTATATACTGAGCCACAGACCGGGCCATCTAGGCCTTCCTGAGGAGCTGGGCCATCTAGGCCTTCTTGAGGAGCTGGGAGAGGGGAGTTGTCTCGCAGACGAGGTGGACGCAGAGCACATGTCATAAAGGAGGAGTCCAGCGAGGAGGAGGAGTCTGCGCATCCTCAGTCAGAGACATCTGCAGGCAAAGAGGATGACTCTGAGTCGGGCTCTGAGGGCAGAGGTGATGCCGAGGAGGATTCCGAGGACAGTAGCTCCGATTCAGATGGTGGTGCTGGTGGAGATAGTGCAGGGACTTCTCAGTCGAAGAGGAAGAAGAGGGCCTCTTATTCTTGCACTTGAGCACTGATACAGATGTTCCTACTTTATTTGCCTTTTTTACTAGTAGTTGTAGCACATTGTACATTATTAGGTAGTTTTATTTTCTATAAAACCTGTACCCTTGTTGTAAAATGTTGTAACAAAGGAAGTATGATGGAATGAAACAGCTTTTGTTCAAAAAGTGTTGTATTTTATGTTCTTAGCATTGCATTGCGTCATTTTGCACAAAAATGAGATTGAATGGAAATTGAGCATTGAAAATTGCCAAGCCAGGTAGTGAATCGACGCAACAGACTAAACAACTTAACTTACTAAGAAACAACAAAACCTTAGCAAGTTTACAACTTGATAAGCAAGACACAACAACGTTGAGTAAACAAAGAGTAACAACTCGATATACAAAACTCGACAATAACTCGATAATCAAAACTGAACAACAACTCGATAAACAAAACTCAACAATAACTCGATAATCAAAACTCAACAACTTGATAAACAGACGTATCTCGGACGATCGGAGTGACGGAATGCATCAAAAATAGAGGAAAACTCGTACCTTTAACACTCCCAATGCATGGAAATGCTAGGAACTTTCTTCCATAGGCTAAGACAAGACCAAACCTCCACTTCTCTTCATGGCCAACCATCAGAGGGAGCTGGCCAACCAGCTTTTTTGCATTAGAGACCAAGGGGTGGTCGGCCTACCAGAAAAGGTGGTCGGCCAACCACCTGGTTTGGCAACCATCAATTTTTCAACACGTGTCCCCCGAACAGTGCTTTATCGTCTTTAAAAGTTCCAGCCTTGTGGTTCATTCATTTTATCTCAGTTTTGCATCAAAATGGAGGCGTTCCTCATCCAAAATCTCACAGCTTGGATTGCTTCTCTGGATGGCTCGGAAAAGTTGAACTTCCGGGGCTTCGACTTGAATGTACTATTCACGCTGGGCCGTACTCCGCTGCATCTTCCTTTCCTCTATGTCGCGACAAGGTTTTGGAATCCAGTAACACGCGTCTTTAGCTTTAGCGGGCAAGAGATGTGTCATATTTTCAAGGATTTCCAAGCTTTAATGGAGTCCGAGCGCAACGAGGAAATCTTGCCTCAACTCCGATTTGGCCACGTCCAAGCCTTAGGACAAATGTGCGGCCTCACGTTGAATGACGCTCGATCATTGGTTCACGACGGAGAACTGGACATTCCGAGCTTGGTTTGCCAGTTTTCTGATGCTGGTAACCGCGGCGACCATCATTGGCAGGGCTATCGGTGACACGTGCTTTGCCTATGCTTGCTATCTTATTTCTTGCTTGCCCTGCTCCGGTGGATTCGGTTGTTGATTGATCGAGGTTTCCCAAGGTTTGAAGGAGGGCAAGAGCTGCATTGCCATGACATTGGCTGAGACATTGATGGGCTTAGACGCTTTTCATCGCCGGGAGACGGCTAGGCTTGTGGGGAGCCCACTAGTATTGCAGGTAATGTTTCCCACCCAATCTCACATATATATTGCTCACATCACTCAGCCCTCAGGCTCGGGTTTTTTTCACAAAACCCTTTTCTTACTTTTCTCTCATTGTATATCTCTCTATTCTTTATTCTCTCATTTTTCATCCCTCCCCAGGTGTGGTTGATGGACAAGTTACAGATTGTGGAGTCTTGCCCAGCATACTTAGCTCGCGACTACTTTTTTCGACAACGCCTGGTCGATGCCCTGGATGAGGGGTGGTGGTACAACTAGATGTACAGTTTGTCTGCAAATCGCATCACTTGGCGCTGCCCTTGGCTCAATCTGCCGGCAATGAGTTACAACATGACCCATCAACCTGGGATTCATTGATTGGCATGACACACTGTGTCTTCTATTTTCCGTTCCGGTTCTGGCGCCAGTTCAGACATGATCAGACTTGCCCACCGGAGGGGATAGAGTACCTCGTCAAGATTCCCACCGAGGCGCAAAGCTGTCTTGCAGATGCCACAAAGATGGAGGACTAGAGAGCTCCTGGCCCCCGCTCCCACTTTCAGTTGCACTTTGTCTGATGAGTGCTTGGATTGGCTTAATGAAGAGGCACAAGAAGGGCCCACTTTGGCATCAGAGGCTTCGACCAGCTCTGGGAGAGGGCGCAGGAACACCTGACTTGTCTATGCCCCGAATTTATTACTTTATTAGTACTTTCAAGTTTTCTTTATGAATGCAATAAAAAGCAACTTCAATTTGTATGCAAAAGCAGGAGAACTCTGTATTGAAATCAATGAAATTGAAGGTTGTGGGTACTGAAAATTTTCTGCTTTGGTCTAAAAATGGTCTAAGTTGTAAAAAGATTAATTTTAAACAAAGTCAACTTTTATTAAAACTTTTCAAAACTATTTTTGATATGGATAATCGACACGCTCAAATCATCGAGATGCACAACCTCGGATCCTAGCAACTGGAAAGTTGCCCCTAGTCTGAATAGTACCGCGGCACTGCACATCAACGGAAAGTTGCCCCTAGTCTGAAAAGCACTGCACCAGAGATCATAACCGAACTCTTGAATGCTGAATAGACAAAGATGGCCGAGATGATCAAATAGACAAAGTTGATCGCGGAAAAGTTTATGGCTGAACTTCAGGGTGAAGCTGCCTACGTATCCCAAAGATGGGAATCAAGCCTTATGTAGTTCAGGTTCAGGTTCACTCGAGTATTTTCACTCTCCTTTTACGCGCTAACTTTTGCCAAGGCTGCCCTTTGCGGGTTTTCAACCTTGCGAGCTCAGTTTTTGTAATTTTAAATTTTTCATGCTCTAACTTTTGCCTAGGTCGCCCTTTCGGGTTTTCAGCCTAGCGAGCCTCTCAAGGGTAATATTTTTTCAACTTGTCCATGTTGATCGGCTGGGAGAACTCTAGGCCATCTAGGTCCATTAGAACCACAGCTCCACGTGACCAAATAGACTTAATGATGTAGGGACCAGTCTAATTGGGTCTGAACTTGCCCCTTGGGTCGTGAATGGGGGCTCGGTTGTCCTTAAGCACCAAATCTCCTTCCTTTAGATTCCTGGACTTAACTTTCTTGTTGAAAGCCCTGGCAATTCTCCGCTGATAACCTTGAACATAGTACAGTGCTTTCAGTCTGCGTTCGTCAAAGAGTATGAGTTCCTTAAATCTACTCTGCTGCCAATCTGCTTCGGCTATTTGACACTCAGCCAGTACTCTCAAAGACGGAACCTCAATTTCAATAGGTAGAACAGCTTCCATCCCATAAACTAATGAATACAGAGTCGCCCCAATAAAAGTCCTAATTGAAGTTCGGTAGCCCCACAGAGCAAATGGCAACTTATCTGGCCAATCCTGGTAGGTTTTCACCATCTTCTGTAGTATGTGTTTGATATTCTTGTTGGCGGCCTCGACTGCTCCATTGGTTTGCAGCCGATATGTGGATGACTTATGAAAAGCCATGTTGTATTTCTCCAACAAGTCAATCACTTCCTTCTTGAAGTGGGAACCATTATCTGAAATGACCTCGTTTGGAACCCCATAACGACAGATGTTGTTGTTTTTGATAAACTTTGCGACATGTGAAGCTTTCAACACCGCATAGGATTGGGCCTCAACCCACTTTGTGAAATAATCTATCGCGACCAGGATGAACTCATGCCCATTAGACCCCTTCGGAGTGACAGCCCCGATCACATCAATTCCCCAAACTGAAAATGGCCATGGCAAAGTCATATTGTATAGCTTTGACGGCAGGATGTTCATGCGATTTGCATAGATCTGACAGTTATGGCATCACCGAACAAAGCCGATACAATCCTTCTCCATGGTGGACCAATAATAACCTTGTCTGAGGATCTTCCGCGCTAGCATTACCCCATTCATATGCGCACCGCATTTCTCTCCATGGATGGCCTCCATCAGGCGTTTTGATTCTTTAGCATCAACGCACAGCTTATGCATTCCCAGATAACCTCTCTTATACAATTTACCTCCGCAGATGATGAACTGAATGACCGTTCTTCTGATTGCCCTTTTATCCTTGGCATTTACCCTTGGTGGATATGCTTCCTTCTCCAAGAAATTCCAAATATCGTAATACCAGGGGTTCTCATCTTGAACCTCATCTATCGCGGCAATCGACTCGTAAGCCCGCGCAAATTTTTGGTCGATAATGACTGGACGCATCCGGACTCCAAACGGGATGTCTATCATGAAAGATAGAGTTGCTAGTAAATCTGCGAACTTGTTGTTCTCTCTTAATAGATGAGCAAAGTTTAACTTCTCAAACCGAGGAATTAACAAGTCCAAGGTCTGGTGATACATAATCATCTTTTCTTCTTTGACTTTCCAATCTCCTTTCACTTGAGATACAACAAGGTTCGAGTCCCCGATGACGTCCAACTGTTTTGCCCCTAATTCCAGGGCTGCTTCTAGACCGACAATGCATGCCTCATATTCTGCTTCGTTGTTCGAGACTTTGAATCGGAGTTTGAATGCTAGAGGGATACGGGAGTAGTTGGATGCTATCAGCAACACTCCTATCTCATACCCGTACTAGTTTGACGCTCCGTCAAAGTGCATCGTCGAAAACTCGTCGTCGATATGCAAAATGGCCTCATTTGGGAATAAGTACTCAACTGCTTCACCTCCTTTCACTGGATGATCGGCTAAGAACTCTGCTACCACTCTTCCCTTGATTGACTTACGCGTCACATATTTTAGATCGAATTCGGAAAGCAACAACAACCAACGAGCTAGCCTACCCGTAAGTGCCGGTTTCTCGAAGAGATATTTGATAGGATCTAATCTCGAAACCAACATTACAGAGTGAGCTAACAGGTAGTACCGTAGCTTCTTGGTAGCCCATACCAAGGCTAAGTAAGCCTTTTCCAACGGTGTGTAGCGAGTCTCATACTCCAGCATCTTCTTGCTCAGGTAGTAGATGGCTCTCTCCACTTTGTCCTCTGATTCTTGCGTGAGCATGCAGCCCATTGTAGTTTCAATCACTGAAAGGTACAAAATCAAGGGTCTTCCCGGCTCTGGCGGTGACAACACGGGCGGGTTCTGTAAGTATTCATTGATCTGTTCAAAAGCAGCTTGGCATTGGCCGTCTCATTGGAATTTCTTTCCTTTCTTCAGGAGACCAAAAAGTGGTTCACAAGTCAAGGTTAATTTTGAAATAAACCGTCTTATGAATTACACTTTACCCAGAAAGCCTCGCACCTCCTTTTCAGTCCTTGGTGGTGGCATTTCTAAGATGGCCTTGATTTTGAAAGGGTCAACTTCGATACCTCTCTGTGTAATCAGAAACCCCAACATTTTCTCTGCTGTAACACTGAACGTACACTTCTGAGGATTCAGTCGCAACCGAAATTTTATGATCCTTTGAAAGAACTTTTGCAAGGTGGTGTAGTGGCCTTCTCTTTCTTTGGACCTGACAATCATGTCGTCCACGTACACCTCAACCTCTTTGTGGATCATGTCATGCAATATTGTGGTCGCGGCCCGTTGATATGTAGCTCCAGCGTTCCTCAACCCAAATGGCATCACCAGAAGTAATATGTCCCTACGGGTGGTGAAAACAGTCTTCTCTCGGTCTTCAGGTGCCATCACTATCTGATTATAGCCCGAGAATCCATCCATGAACGAAAGCAAAGCATGCCCCACTGTGAAGTCCACTAACTCGTCAATATGCGGCAAGGGAAAGTCGTTCGGCGGCTCGCTCAAATCCTCGAAATCCGCATACCCGGATCCCCGCCATCCTTCTAAGACTTGAACAATGTTGGCCAACCAAGTCGGGTATTCAGATACCAGCAGGAACGCTGCATCAATTTGCTTGGTGACCTCTTCCTTGATCTTGAGGGCCCAGTCTGGGCGGATCCTTCTGAGTTTTTGTTTAACGAGTCGGGCCTCGGGGTCAAGAGGATCCTGCTATACAATCTTAGGATCGATCCTGCATGTCTTCATAGGACCACGCGAAAACATCTTTGAAATCTTTTAATAAAGCGACTAAGCACTCGCTCCTTCGAAGACAACGTGGACTCGATGACCGACTACCATGGGTCCTCCTCGCACTAATATTCATGAGTGATTTCATCCATTAAGGGTTTAACAAATCTTTCTCGTTCTTGTTCAATTAAGCGTTGCAAAACTAGAGAAATTTCTTCCTCGTCGTTTTCATCAAAATTTTGAAAGTCTGAGTTAATGCAATAAATCAAGGGCACAGAAAAGTACTTAGAAACCATAGCCACATCATTCTCATTAAGCACATCCAAGTCGTCCGATTCTTTGGTTACAACAGACTCAAAAGAGAAAGAAAAAGACGACACGACAGATCAGGTATCCGGGTTATCACCCCCTAGAATACTGGACTCAGACTCAGTCGAGCTGGAACCTGATTCTGACTCAACAGATTCGGAGGAATCAGATTTCGGCTCACTACCTGACCCGATGTTGCTTGACAAGAATCTATCTTCATACTGCCAAATGAGAGAGGGTGCGATAGATGCATCCAAAATGTTTGCTGGTAGGCCCGCAACCGTTTCATTCTCGATCACGCATACCGAGAAGTTATCTCCCAAGCACTTCTGTTCGATTAGAGGATCTGAAAGTAGACACGCCAGCGCTACCCTCATTTCACTTTCAGCGTCCTTGGACTCCACTTTTTTGCTCTGCTTAGCCTCAGCTAATGGGTCTGTCTGCTCCTCGGTAACATCATCCTCGAATAACTGTAGGTCAAAGAAAATCTCAAACCCTGGCACATGGCGCTTCTCTTCGTTTATCCACGGCTCTGGGAAGCCACAAAATGGAAAGTCCTCCCCCTCCCGGACAAAGCATCCGTTTAGGGTACCCTGGATGGGTCGGTGCATTAGCTCAAAAGGCTTTCCCGCCTGCTTTACTCTGGCTCTCCCAGCCATCTCCTTACCTTTCCTTACCTAATCCTCTTTGGTGGGCAGATAACCCAAGCCAAAGGTATGTGGGTTGTGTGGCATTTCAGCCAATGCTGTGACGCTTTTCCGGCCGCTCTTTCCCAATCCCATCCCGGGGATGTGTTGAAGCTTGTTCATGAGGTATACTGATTGAGCACTGACGTACACCCCCTCATTAAAAGCTAAGATGTTCTGCACGACCCGGGCCTCAGCCAGGGTAAAACCGGATAAGAACACATCCTCCATACCGTGCTCAATTTCCAAAACTATCGTAGATACTTCTGGCGGTGGATGGATCGATGAATTTCCAAAAACGATGGCTACTCCCTTCCCATGGGGGTATTTCACCATCTGATGCAAGGTGGATGAAACTGCCTTTACTTGGTGCAACCACGACCACCCCAAAAGTAGATTGAAGGTCGCAGGAACTTCTAAGACGTGAAAGTCTACCTCATGCTCTCCCGGCCCAACCTTGGTCTGAATTTTCAATGTCCCCATGACTTCTCTGCTCGTGTTGTCATATGCCCGAATCACCTGGGTTGTCGACACAAAGTCTGCGGTCTTTAAACCGATTGCATATGCAGTTCTTGCCGGGCACACATTGATGGCGGACCCTGTGTCGACAAGCACCACGGGTATCCATTTGTATCTACACTCTACGGAGATATAGAGTGGCTTGTTATGGTTCGCACCCTCAGGTGGCAATTCTTTGTCGGAGAAAGTCAACATCGAGGTAGCCCCTCCCGGAAAAACTAAGCCCACCAGCTATTCGGGCGTGGTATCTATTGAGAGTTTGGCCTTGTCCATGGCCGATAAGACAGCCTGTCGATGCACTCACAATGCCATATGCAGTCCCTAGATGGAGATGTCTGCCCGTATCTTTTTCAACTACTTCAGTACAACCTCTTCTTCGAGTTGCTTCTATTTCTGTTTCTCCGTCTCCTTATCTTTTCCAGACGCCTCTGGCTGATCTAGATGTGGGTGCTTGAAATACCGCCCACTTCTAGTCATATGATCGACTTCGCCGATGTACCAGGTATCGTCTGGCTGGTTGCTTCCCCAATCCTCATCTGTGTGGGCAAGACATAGATCATCGTCTTCCCACCACATTTCGTCGGCAGCCAACAGACACCTGTCCAGCTCCGGTACAATTGCACTCGTAGTACTTTCCGTCCACATGCTCGCAAAGATTCTATCCTCGCACACAAGACTTTCACCCCTTAGGGCCTTAGCTTCGATTCTCTCGTAATCCTCAATCTTTCTTGTTCCAATGCACAAGATAAATTGGCTATTCAACACTTCCTGCATTCACAATGCCCAAGTCCTGAGTGAAATTCTTAGCACCGGCGCCCCAAGAATACTCGATTTCGCCCTTCCGCCACAACTAATGTTCTTGCGCCGCCCTGCTCCAACCGAAGTTTGCCGACAACATCCGGTAGGTCATCACAGCCTGACCTCTGGCGACTCCTCAAAATCGACCATTGACTACCATGCCCTCCGGATCTTGTTCATTGAAAAATTGGAGGTTAGCAAAGTCCCTTCCACTACCGCCAAGTCATCTATCCTCCGACCAGTTCATCCTCAGATCACACAAAGCTCTGCCCTTGCTGGCAATTCCACATTTGGCCCAACCTGGCCTACTGATAGAATGTAGTCACTCGGACTGTATGCCTCCTCAACAAAACACCCAGATTCATCAGATTCTGACTCTACAATCCCATTCTCCCCTGAAATCTCCCCTATTCGGTCTTCGACAGTCACCACCATTGGTTTGGGTTGGGCTCTGGAGATGTCTAACATGCACAAATCAGTGTAGTCAGGAAGGAGCACCTCCGGCTTGGATAGGTGAGAAGGAGTGATATAGATGCTAGGATCGTAAGACACGACCCCAGTCTAGATAGAGTTTATTCTTTTAGGAGGTGGAGCTTGGTTGTGCGGTGGAAGAGGGTTTGTTGTGACATTGGGTTTTTCTGGAGGCACAATCACCTGCTTGTCAATGAGATCTTGAATCTCATGACGCAATCTAAAACATTAGTCAGTGTCGTGACCATGTTACTGGTGATATGCGCAGTATTTTGCTGGGTTATGAGAGGGCGGAAGTGAATTTGGCAATGGCCACGGCTTCAGGGGCTTTAAGTGCCCTTTCCTAATTAATACCCCCAGAGCCTTGGACAGGGGCATATATAAAGGCGTGAAGGTTTTGTGGCCTCGAGGTTGGTATTTGGTGGTTTGTGTGTTGCTTCCGGATGCGCCGGAGAAAGGTGTAGCTGCCATGGGTCTTAGAGGGGGAATGGTGGTGACCATGCTTACTTCCGAAGCTCTAGCATTTGCGACATTGCTGGTGCCTGTATTGTTGTTGCGGTTGAAGGTTCTTTCCGGTTGCTCTCGCCTTGGTCAATCGACCTTGTTTCATAGCATCCTCAATTTATACCCCTATCTCGCAAATCAAAAAGGTAGGGAAGGAGTACGATCATTTTCTCGTGATCATTTGGGAGATTGCGACAATTGTCCGAATTTGATCTTTATCTCGTAGGCCTTAGGGTCATCATTGAGGCCTTGGCCCTCCACCGACTACAAAAATCCAAAAGTTCTCCTTAGGCTCCTCGCTTTGTCGCCTCAAGATCACGGGTTGTAATCTCGATTTGAGTGTTATAGAGTATCTTGTACAATGAAAGCCTCGCCATCTCATCCCAATTCCGCTTAACATCATCCTCTAATTTTGCATAGATAAGCGGCCACACCCGAGGTCCCCAATAATGAAAGCTTCATGGTTCGGTGAGGCCTATCGTCCGTAGTATATTTTAGAACAAACGGAGATGCACCATGGGATCCCCGAATGCATCGAAGTGGTCTATTTGTGGCATCTTGAACCTATCTCGACAAATACATACCACGCCGGTATATCCGCCCTCAATGTCCGAATGGACTTTACCCCGGGATTTCTTGAACAACTTCTCAAGCTTCTCAACTTTAACGCCAGATAGTCTACCTCGAACTCAAAGGAGAGTCCGCTGATTGACAGCGAGGTGCCTTAGATAGTTGAGGTAGAATTGGGCGAGTCACTGTTGGGATATCCGTATCTCCTCGACATTTGGTGCCTCCCCGCTGGAACTCTGGTGGGGAGGAGCTTGGTGAAGCAGATGACTGCTTGTTATTGCGTACCGCAATTAACTCGTCATTGGGCCATGATCTCACTGTTGTTTGGCAAACTCATCTCTGATCAACGGCCTCGCCGCATGGCTTTCATGGTCTCTGATTCGACGATCATTTCTCAACTCCGCTGCCCTCGCCATATCGCCTCTAATCTCGCCGAATCCTTGGTAGATCTATCTCTATGGCAACAATTGAGACCTCGGTCCATTGTCCTTGATGGGATAAACCTCGCTCGCAACCTTCGCCGGATACATCAAGGCTCTTCTTGACCTCCGCTCGATAATCGGGATAGAGAATGATACACTGGTTGTCCGTCGACCTGATCCTCAGATTGACTGAGTCGACGACCTCTTGTCCAGAGTACTTGGAGAATATCTACTTGGTCTGAAACAATTGTGCTAAACTACCTAACAAAAAGATAAATAAAGCAATAAGAAGGAAATACACAACCAGATAAACGGACAACGTAACAGCGTAAATAAACACAACACACAGTCGGGTATAATCAACACGCAGTTGATAAGCTGAAATACACTGTTCTCAAAAACTGATCATTGTTCCCAAATCACTGCCTCTAAAACTGAATCTAATACCCGCAGATAACTGATTCCGAAAATACTAAACTGGTGCCCGCAGTTCGAGCACTCCAAACTTGCAAACCGATACATGCCTTCCTCAGAGACGACTTAAAAGCACATAGCAAACAAGTGAGAGCCAAAACACCCCTATGTTGGGGTAAGGTTTCCCTGTCCTATTTTGTCAGGAGCTAGGGTTTCACTACGCACGCAGCGGTTTCAAACAACCTATAATCGGGTAAGCAACCTGTCCTAGCTTGGAATGGTCACTATGGATTCCGAATATGCACTAGGTCGAATGGTCAAAGAGGGTGCCCCGGTAAAACCGGGGTTTGTGTTCCCGTCGTGGCAGAGCCCGCAACCGGTCAGCCTTATGGCACGCTTCGCAAAGCGAGCCTCCGGCAAACCGTTCAGGAATAGCATACGGCAAACACGGTGTCCTAGGCGCACCAATGCAAATGCAATGCAAAGAAACACATAAGTGTAGTCAAAACCAGATATCATGAGTTCGAGTCAAGTTCTCTAACTCCCCAGAGGAGTCGCCAGAAACTATAGACGTCCCAACGCCCCGTGAGGAATCCTGCTTGTTCAAGGGCTCACTACGCTCAGACTCAATGTCACAGTCCTATATCTAAGCTCGCAAAGTGCAATGCAAGACCGATGAATCATCAAAGAGTCCAAATCCGGCAAATCATTTTTGAAAACAGATTTCTTTTTGAAAGAAGTGCCAAACATGGACTGCTTTGCCAGATACAAAGTCGCCACCTAAATATTTTATTTTTGGAAAAATTTAGAAAACCCTGACTCGTTGCCTAAGGTCACATGTCTGTAGACGTCCCCGAACGCATCCCGGGAGAAGGAGGAGTGCGAGTCCCCCCCCCCCCCCGTTCTGGTTCGATATTGGGTCACTACAGTTCGAAGGACTCAAATGTCACGGTTCTCAATCTTGAACCGAAGAGTCCAAATTCGGCAAATCGTTTTGAAAACAGATTTTTTGGAAGAAGTGCCAAACATGGACTACTTCGCCAGATACAGAGTCGCCACCTAAATATTTTAAAATGGGAAATTTAGGAAACCCTGACTCGGTGCCAAAGACCACGTGTCCGTCATCACCAAAGTTGCCTCGGCTCGAGAACTTGGGTACGATTAGAAGGTCACTTGAGCATTCTCGCCCGGTCAAAGACCGGCCTCTACTAACCATGATATCTGTTTTTGAAAACATCGTGAGTTCTTATTCCGGTTTATTAGCCTAGGTTACTATGTGATGCGCACAGCATACAAGTATAGACTGAATCGCCTGAATTGGAACAAAACATTTCATGTTTGTTTTGTGAAAATGGTTTGATGGTGCTACCCGCAAGTAGGCTAAGACGTGGATTTGCCACCCTCAGGTGGGCTTAGAAAAATATGATTTTGCCACTATCTAGTGGGCTTAAAACAGACATTTGATGAATTTGTCCCAATTCAGATAACTCAACCTCCACCCACAGGCATTCAAGGCAGTTATATCACATAAGCATTTAGTCTCATGGTAAGCACGCTTTTCATGGCAGCCACTCACACGCATGCAAGGATGCTAAAGCATAAAACTCACCGAGTACTCCAAGCCAAAACAGAAAACCGATTAGAAATCATGCATGATCCTAGATACACAGAATTGCCTAATGCAACACATGCAAAGATGCAAACTATAGCAGGCTCGGCTATTCTAAATATGGAATGCTACAACTAACACGTATTCAATTTGGAATTGAAATACAAATGCAGTTTGTATGATGCGCCGAGCCTGGTGCGTGCAAAACAGATGAATGATGCAAACATGCTGTCATACTGTATGCTAATTGAAACATGCCCTATATCTAACCATCATAAGCGGGTAAATAAAAGGGAAGAAAGACGTGGGATTGGAAGACATACATCACACTTACTGTAACAAGCCCGCGAGGGACCTCGCTACAGTTCGGACTCGATTTTGTCGCGGTTCCAAATCTTGAACCAAAGAGTCCAAATCCGGCAAATCGTTTTTGAGAAAAACAGATTTGTTTGAAAGAAGTGCCAAACATGGACTGCTTTGCCAGATAACAGAGTCGCCACCTAAATATTTTTAAATGGAAAATTTAGGAAACCCTGACTCGGTGCCAAAGGCCACGTGTCCGTCATCACCAAAGTTGCCTCGGCTCGGGAACTTGGGTACGATTGGGGAAGGTCACTTCGTGAGCACCCCCGGTCAAAGACTGGCCTCTACTAACCTTGATATCTGTTTTTGAAAACATTGTATGTTCTTATTCCGGTTATTAGCCTAGGTTACTATGTGATGCGCACAGCATACAAGTATAGACTGAATCGCTTGAATTGGAACAAAACATTTCATGTTTGTTTGTTTGAAAATGGTTTGATGGTGCTACTCGCAAGTAGGCTAAGACGCGGATTTGCCACCCTCGGGTGGGCTTAAGAAAACAATGATTTTGCCACTATCTAGTGGGCTTAAAAAACAAACATTTGGTGAATTGTCCCAATTCAGATAACTCAACCTTCACCCACAGGCATTCAAGGCAGTTATATCATATGAGCATTTAGCCTCATGGCAAGCATGCTATCATGGCAGACACTCACACGCATGCAAGGATGCTAAAGCATAAAACTCACCGAGTACTCCAAGCCAAAACAGAAAACTGATTAGAAATCATGCATGATCCTAAGTATACAGCGATGCCTAATGCAACACATGCAAAGATGCAAACTATAGCAGGCTCGGCTGTCCTAAACATGGTATATGGAATGCTGCGGCTAACACGTATTCAATTTGGAATTGAAATACAAATGCAGTTTGTATGATGCGCCGAGCCCGATGCGTGCAAAACAAATGAATGATGCAAACATGCTGTCATACTGTATGCTAATTGAAATATGCCCTATATCTAACCATCGTAAGCAGGTAAATAAAAGGGAGAAAGAAATGGGGGTTGGAAGACATACATCACACTCACACACCCTTATTACAACATTGCCCTCGCGCAGAGGGTCCGAATAAATAATAATACAGTCCGAAAATGAAAGAATAATACAGTCCGAATAAATATACAAATTTCTAATTAATTGACAAATTAAATAAGAAAAACTGGCATGCAAGCCAGGGACCGCCTTGCTTCTGATGGATAATGCATTTTGGGCTGCCTGGCGCGGAAATCCACTGGGATGCCCCAATTAGCCTCTGTTTGCACTTTTTCTCGAAATGCGTGCCAAACTCCGAAGAGCTGATTCTTCATTTTACTGTAACAGAGAGCAGGAAAGGGGCATAGCAATGTATTTCACAAATATATGCATGCCTCGATCCTTGTGCCACCAATCACGCATATCGATGCATGATGGCCGAGGAATCGGATTGCACAACTCAATATAGGGTGAATGCACATGAATGCTACAACAAATCCTAACTCCATCATGGGTAATCCGGAGTGTCGGTGACTTGGGAATTGAGACCCGTTCCGTCACTCGGAGTACGAAACGCGTCTCGTTTCCCGTGCCCGGGCTAACTCTTATCCCGAACACGATGCAGTATGCATGATATGCATGAAATGCAACTAAGATACAACCTAGCATGCGCAATACTATGAAAATGAGATGCCTCGAAATGCGCACCCGCGGACACGCAAACCGAGGCGATGATCCTAAGGCATGAAATGGCATACAGATGCAATGATGGGCTTATACCAACATGAGAGGGCCTCAACCACACTCACGTAAGAGGCCGTCGGACAAAAAAGAGTTGCCTCGAAATGCGTGCACACGGGTACGCAAACCGAGGCGGTGGCATACGCAATGCAAATGACATGGAAAATGCAAATTGGGCTTACACTAACATGAGAGAGCCTCAGCCGCACTCACATAAGCTGCCGAGAGATGAAAAAGGGGTGCCTCAAAATGCGTGCACACGGGCACGCAAACCGAGGCGGTGACATACGCAATGCAAATGACATGGAAAATGCAAATTGGGCTTACACTAACATGAGAGAGCCTCAGTCGCACTCACATAAGAGGCCGTCGGATAAAAAAGAAGTGCCTCGAAATACGTGCACATGGGCACGCAAATCGAGGCAATGGCATAGAAGCATGAAAATGGCAAATTGGGCTTACACTAATATGAGAGGACCTCGGCCGCACTCACATGAGCTGCCGTGAGATGAAAAAGGGGTGCCTCAAAATGCGTGCACACGGGCACGCAAACCGAGGTGGTGATATGGAAGCATGAAAATGGTATGAAAATGCAAATTGGACTTACACTAACATGAGAGGGCCTCAGCCGCATGCACATAAGCTGCCGAGAGATGAAAATGAAGTGCCTCGAAATGCGTGCACTGCAGACGCATAAGAGGAAACATGGCCCTAAGGCACAAAATGGCATGCAAATGAGACGTGACATATGGCATATGGAAAATGCAAATTTCAGTAGCTAAAATGATGCACAAATAGCCCCAATTATAACAAAATTACAATCAATGCGAAATGTTATGCAAAGTACCGAAATGGCCTCTGACCCTACTAAACATGCACAATATGGACACGACATGTAAAACAGTAGCAAGGCAGCCCCTAAAATAACATTTTTTCAGTACAATTCAAGGCTAAACAACAACCACAAGTATGGCAAAATTAGCATGCAAAAATGGGGAAAAAGAGGGGAATTACAAAGCAAGTAGTATATACAATGCTCAAACCAAAAAAAACAGTTCTACAACATTAAAGGGGGACCAAAAATATGCACATTTACAAGAGATGACATCCCCAAATTCAGTATGTAGATATGCTCAAGATAGCATGCAAAATGAAGCCAACAAAGGCTACAACATGAGGTATCAAAAGCATGCAGAAAACAACTTTGGACCCTTAACAAAACATGAAGAATGGGTCATTTTAAGACACTTTCCAAGCCTTATGGAGGCTGAAAACAAAATCTAAGAAAGCCTAACAAAGCATGCAAAATAATGAATCAAATAGTGGGTATAACATGAGGTACCAAAAGAAATTATCAAAAGGCTTAAGACCCTTAACAAAACATGAAGAATGGGCCAAAATAAGACATTTTCTAAGCCTGATGAAGGCTGAAATCAAAAGCTAAGAAAGCCTAACAAAGCATGCAAAATAATGAATCAAATAGTGGGTATAACATGAGGTACCAAAATCAATTATCAAAAGGCTTAAGACCCTTAACAAAACATGAAGAATGGGCCAAAACAAGGCCCTTTTCAGGCCTGATGGAGACTCAAATCAGAAGCCAAATAAGCCTAACAAAGCATGTAAAACATGGCCAAAGAGAGGTACAAAGAGAGGCCATTCATGGAGGCACCAAACAAGATTGGTCCCTTCTACAATGTTGTAGAGGGACACAAAATAAGCTCAAAATCAGTTTATAGCATGCTCCAAAAATAAATGCATATAAGCTAAAAATAGCATGCAAGTTTACGGTAAATTGGAGGATTTGTGAAGCAAGTGGTATGTAAAAGCACCAAACATGGTTGATCCCTTCTACAATGCTGTGGAGTGGCTCAGAATGTGCCTAATACCGGTTAGGCTCCGAGCCCACAAACTCCAGCAGGGGCAGTAGAAAAATGATACAAAATAGAGCTAGAAAAGGGAAAATAGCAACTTACCCTTGAAGAACACTTCTTGGCTGCCTCTTGGACTGAATTTGCTGCCTTTTTTAGCTGCTGGAAATCAGCTCCAAGTGGTGGAAATGGAATGGTGATGGTGATGCTAGATGTTGATGAACAAATGGTGCCAAGACTTGGATGTTTGAAGCTTTTTGGAAGAGAGGAATGGAGGAGATGTATATGCAAGGCTCAAAGGATTTTTCTAACCCTTAAACCAGCTGGTGGCCGCTGGTTTATATGGCCAAGAAAAGGGGTGAAAAAGGAGGGCAAAAAGGTGGGAAAAAAAACACCCAAGTATTCCCTCAAAATATCTTTTTCCAAATCTAGATATTTTGCTCTAAAAAATCTTTCCCTAAATCTAGATATTTGACGGAAACTAATGCATAGCTGGAATACACTCAATGAGAGGAATAGGGCCGGCCAACTCACAGGGGCAAAATCGTCATTTCACAAAAGGGGTGGCTGGCCAGCTAGATAAAAAAACTGCCGAGAAGACCACTGGCTGGTGGGTTCTAGGGAAGTCCAAAAATGTCCATTCAAGTGTCCAAATTGAAGCCCCAGAAGTTAGCTTTCCAATTCCGCAAACCTTGCATCAAAATTCCTCCTGTAGAAAAAGTTATGCCAGTTTCCGTAAAGCCGCGCAGATTCAGTCTAACCGGACTTGAACCAACCATATCTCCTCCCCCCGGATGTGGACTTAGGAGATTCTTGAGTGAAAAATGAAGCCCCGGAAGTAAGCTTTCCAACGATGGTGGCCTCATATTTTAATTCCTCTTGTGCAAAGAGTTACGCTTGTTTCGGTAAAGCTGCGCAGACTTTTCTCCTTCCCAGATTCATGCTGAAACACTTTTGACCAAGCAGATAATCGGTTCTTTGAGACAATTCTTGGCCTCCCACCCTCCAAAGTGATTTTCCTGGTGCTAAAACAGAGGTACCGCCAAAATTGAACAAAACTAATGCAAAAGCAGCTCGGGGACCAAAACCGCGGGGTCGAAAATGGTCATGAGCACCGAAAGTGGCGTTTCGCCACTTAGAAGTGGGCATCAGAGGCCCCAGTGTCCCTCAGAATGATAAAACAGAGACACTTGCCAAAATTGAACAAAAACCGATGCAAAATGAATGCTCGGGGACCAAAACCGCGCGGTTTAGGGTCCCGAAAATAGGCTGTGAGCACCGAAAGTGGCGTTCGACCACGAAGTGGGTATCAGAGGCCCCAGTGTTCCTCGGAATGATAAAACAGAGGCACTTGCCAAGAACCGGAGAAATCGGAGATGGTTGGGCGGTCCCGAACCGAGGCCCACGGCCTGACGGTCCCGAAAACCGGGAACCGGGCTCCGAAATGGGCAAAATGGCCTACGGGCACGAAACATAGCCCACGGCCACTGAGAGATAGTCCACGGGACCACTCCCTTCCCTCAGGAAAGAAAACAGAGAAAACCGAGTCTGGTTCGCAAACCGAGGCAAGCCACAGAAGAGAGCTCGGAAGTCCGGAAGCAAGGCGCACGGCCGTGACTCTAAGACTTCTGAACGAGCACAATATGTAACATCACCGAGCGCTCAATCGGTGACGTCTGAGCCTTAAGGTCGTTCAAAAATGGGGTGTCTACACTCACCCACACTTATTACAATCATGCCCTCGCACAGAGGGTCCAAATAAATATACAGTCCTGAATGAAAGAATATTACAGTCCGAATAATGTACAAATTCCTAATTAATTAACAAATTAACTAAGAAAAATTGTAAAATTGGCATGCAAGCCAGGGACTGCCTTGACTCTACTGAATGATGTATGCTGGGCTGCCTTTTCGAAAATCCACTGGGATGCCCCAATTAGCCTCTGTTTGCAATGTTTCTCGAAATGCGTGCCAAACCTCGGAAAGTTGCTGATTCTTCATTTTGCTGCAACAGAGAGCAGGAAAGGGGCATAGCAATGTATTTCACAAATATATGCATGCCTCGATCCTCGCGCCACCAATCACGCATATCGATGCATGATGGCCGAGGAATCGGATTGCACAACTCAATATGGGGTGAATGTAGATGAATGCTACAACAAAACCTAACTCCATCATGGGTAATCCGGAGTGTCGGTGATTTGGGAATTGAGACCCGTTCTGTCACTCGGAGTACGGAATGTGCCTTGTTTCCCATGCCCGGGCTAACTCTTATCCCGAAAACAATGCAATATGCATGATATGCATGAATGCAACTAAAATACAATCCTAGCATGTACAATGCTATGAAAATGAGATGCCTCGAAATGCGTGCACGCGGGCACGCAAACCGAGGCGATGATCCTAAGGCATGAAATGACATATGCGATGCAGATTGGACTTACACTAACACGAGTGGAGCCTCAGCCACACTCACATAAGAGGCCGGTGAATGAAAACGAAGTGCCTCGAAATGCGTACACGTGGGCACGCAAACCGAGGCAATGGCATATGCAATGCAAGGAGACTAATATGGCATAAACAATGCAACATGGGCTTACACTAACATGAGAGAGCCTCAACCACACTCACACAAGAGGCCATCGGATGAAACTGAGGTGCCTCGAAATGCGTGCGCACGGGCACGCAAACTGAGGCAATGGCATACGGAATGCGATGAGACTAAAATGGCATACAGAATGCAAAATGGACTTACACTAACATGAGAAAGCCTCAGCCACACTCACATAAGAGGCCGTCGGATGAAACTGAAGTGCCTCGAAATGCGTGCACACGGGCACGCAAACCGAGGCAATGACATAAAGGCATGGAATGGCATGCAAATGCAATGATGGGCTTATACCAATATGAGCGAGCCTCAGCCACGCTCACATAGGACGCCGAAAGATGAAAAATGAGATGCTTCAAAATGCGTGCCCGTGGGCACGCAAACCAAGGCAATGGCCCTAAGGCACAGAATGACATGGAAATGAGACGTGGCATATGGCATATGGAAAATGCAAGTTTCAGAAGCCAAAATGATGCAAAAACAGCCCCCGAATTATGGCAAAATTACACCCGATGCCCGAAATGCTATGCTAAGTACTCGAAATGACTTGCAGCTATGCCAAACATGCACAATATGGATATGAAGTGTAAATAAAGATGCTAGGCAGCCCATAAACTAGCATTTTTCCAGTACAAAGCAAGGCCAAACAACAACTACAAGTATGGTAAAAATAGCATGCAAAAATGGAGGAAAAGAGGGGAATAATGAAGCAAATGGTATACACAATGCTCAAACTGAAAAATACAGTTCTACAACACTGAAGAGGACCAAAAATATGAACATTTACAGCTTATGACAACCCTCAAAACAGTATGTAGATATGCTCAACATAGCATGCAAAATATGAGCCAAAAGAGGGCTATAAAGAGAGGTATACCAAGAATTCACCAAACAGCCTAAGACCCTTAACAAAATATGAAGAGTGGGTCATTTTAAGACTATTTTCAGTTCTGATCATGGCCAAAAACAGAAGCAAGATAGGCCTAAAAATTATGCAAAGATGGGGGCCAAAGAAGGATATAAAGACAAGCATAACATGGAGACCCCCAACAAGGTTGGTCCCTTCTACAATGTTGTATAGGGACACAAAATAAGCTTATTCACAGTTCATGAAATGCTCCAAAACAGACTACACGTAGGTCGAACAAATCATGCAAATTTACGGTAAATATGAGAGATTATGAAGCAAGTGCATGATAGAGAGGCCAAACAGGGTTGAGCCCTTCTTCAATGTTGAAGAGAGGCTCAAAATAGGCCTACTCACAATTCATATCAGGCTCAGAAACAGATCACACACGAACTAAAAATAGCATGCAAAATAATGGTATTCAAGGTGGTATTGAGGCAAGTACCAAATGGAAAGCTCAAACAGGGTTGAGTCCTTAAACAAAGATGAAGAACAGCTCAAAAAAATGATATTTTCTGTTTTGGTCGGAGCTCAAAACCACAAGAAAAGAGGCTAAAAAAATGAGGCAAAAAAGAGATCAAAAAGAGGGGAAATGAACTTACCCTTGTAGACCAACCCTTTTGTTGCCTCTTGGACCAAAAATGTTGCCTCCTAAGCTCTGAAAACCACCTCCAGCCGCTGAAAATGGAGTGGTGATGGTGGTGTTAGGTGATGATGAAGAAATGGTGTAGGATTTTTAGAGCTTTGGTACTTGGAATATAGAGAGAGAGAGAGAGAGAGAGAGAGAGAGAGAGATATAATGTAGGAGCTCAAAACAGAAATTTCTAACCCTTAAAACAGATCTGGAGGGCTGTATATATAGGCAAAAAGGTGTAGAAAAATGGAGGGAAAAAAAAGGGGGGAAAACTAGTCAAGTTTCATAAAAAACCAAAAGGAAAGTGGTAGCTACGGGTTTCAAATGGCCGAGAGTCCTTCAACAAAGTTGAAGAGGGGCTCAAAAAAAGACACTTTGTAGTTTACGACCAAGTCCAACACAGCCCAAAAGTACGCCTAAAATACCGTGCAAAAATAGGCCCAAAAAGAGGTAAAGAGGCAAGTGACAGATGGAGATGTCAAACAGTAAAAGGTCCTTAATCAAACATGAAAAGGACCTCAAAATATGACTATCTCAAGTTTGGGTCGGAGCCCAAAAATGTAGAACGAAGGTTCGGGAGCCGAAACACGCAGTTCGGGGCCCCGAAAGTGGACTGTTAGGCACCGGAAGTGGTGTTCGACCACGAAGTTGGTCTCTCGGACCCCAGTGTCCCTCGAAAGGGAGTAAATAGGATGCACGCCAAAAACCAGGACAAACGGAGGTGGTTAGACGGTCCCGAACCAAGGCACACGGCCTGACGGCTCCGAAAACCGGGAACCGGGCTCCGAAATGAGAAAAATGGCCTGCGGCCACAAAACGTAGCCTACGGCCACTGAGAGATGGTCTACGAGACCTCTCCCTCCCTTTGGGAAGAGAAAACAAAGAAAACGGAGCCTAGTTCGCAAACCGAGACAAAGCACAAAAGAGTCCGGAAGTCCGGAGGCAAGGCTCGTAGCCGGGACTCCGCAACCTCAGAACGAGCACAATATGCAACATCACCAAGCGCTCAATTGATGATGTCTGAGTCTTAAGGTCGGTCAAAAATGGGGTGTCTACAGTGTCCGTCATCACCAAAGTTACCTCGGCTTGGGAACTTGGGTACGATTGGGGAAGGTCACTTCGTGAGCACCCCCGCTCGCCCGATCAAAGATCGGCTTCTACTAACCATGATATCTAGTTTTGAAAACATTATGCGTTCTTATTCTGGTTATTAGCCTAGATTTACTATGTGATGCGCACAGCATACAAGTATAGACTGGATCGCCTAAATTGGAACGAAACATCTCATGTTTGTTTTGAAAATGGTTTGCTACTCGTAAGTAGGCTAAAATGTGGATTTGCCACCCTCAGGTGGGCTTAGAAAACAAGATGATTTGCCACTCTCAAGTGGGCTTAAAACTCGCAGTCAATGCATTATTCCAATTCAGATAATCCAACATTCACCCACAGGCATTCAGGCAGTTATATCACATAAGCACATAGCCTCATGGTAAGCATGCTATCATGGCAGTCACTCACACACATGCAAGGATGCTAAAGCATAAAAGCTTACCGAATACTCCAAGCCAAAACAGAAGCTATGTTAGAAATCCATGCATTATCCTAACTATGCTGAAATGCCTAATGCAACACATGCAGAAATACAACTACAATAGCCTCGGCTATTCTAAAGATGGCATGTGAAATGCTACAACTAACAAGTATTCAACTCGGAATTGAAATACAATGCAGTTAGTATGATGCGCCGAACCCGGTGCATGCAAGACAGATAAATGGATGCAAATATGAGAGCATAAGTATGCTAATTGAAACATGTCCTAAACTAACCATCATAAGCTAGTAAATAAAAGGGAGAAAGACGTGGGGTTGGAAGACATACATCATACGCACGCATACTTATTACAATTGTGCCCTCGCTCGGAGGGTCCGAATAAATAATACAGTCCGAATAAATAATTACAGTCTGAATAAATAATTAAATATTACAAAACCCTAATTAATTAACAAATTAACTAGGAAAGTAAGTAAATTAGCATGCAAGCTAAATAGACCGCCTCTGCTCTGTTTTGGATGATGAAAGATGCATGTATGCTCGAGCTGCCTCGTCGGGAAATTCCTCGCAATGCCCCCGATTTGTCTTTGTTTGCAATTAATCCCGGAATGCTGTACTAGACTTTAGAAAGTTGCTGATTTCTGGTTTGCTACAACAGAGAGCAAGAAAGGGGCATGGCAAAGTATTTTTATATTGTTATGCACACCTTGATCCTCGTGCCACCAATCACACATCTCGATGCATGATGACCGAGGAGTCGAATTGCACGACTCGATGTGAAATGAATGCACATGACAACACAACAAGGCCTAGACTCCATCATGGTTAATCCGGAGTGTCGGTGACCGGGAATTGAGACACGTTTCGTCACTTTGAGTACGAAACGTCCCTTGTTTCCCGTGCTTGGGCTAACTCCTATCCCAAACACAATGCAAAGAAATGGCATACACAATGCGACTAACATACAACCTAGCATACGCAATGCTATGGCCTAAAATGGCATACACAATGCACGTGATGTAACATGGCATACGCAATGCTCTAACATACAACCTAGCATACGCAATGCTATGGACTAAAATGGCATACACAATGCACTTACGAAGACTATCATGCGCACATGAACTAAATGGCATATACAAATGCAAGATGGACTTACACCAATATGAGTGGACCTCAGCCACACTCACATTAGTGGCCATACATAAAAATGAGACAACCGAAATACATGCAAACATGCACAAATGCAAAGGACCGATCCTAAGGCATAACATGCAACTCTAACTAAGCATGGCAAAGGATTAAACATGGCATAGAATGGGACATGATACAGCTCTGAAATGGCATAAAAGATGGTCCTGAAACATGCAAATATGTCACAAAATACATACTAGGTGGCCCAGGTACCGAAACTAGTGAAGTGCGTTACACTAGAGGTACCCAAAACGATGCACAAATGGCAAAACCAACCCCAAAAAGACCCTAGGCAGGTCTGAAACAATGGGAAAATGGCCTAAAATGATGGCTCAACATGCAAGAAAATGGAGCTCATTCAATGGCCCGAAAACAAGGTATTCATGGATAACTCTCAAGCACACTTAAGGAGTATAAAACATGGCAATATGGCATTAGTACAAGCTCTGAAATATGATGTATAATGGACCCAAAACATGAACACACCTCAGTATATGCATGGAATGGACCTCAAAACTCAAAGTTAAGCATGGGTATTGAACTACAAGCATGCAAAACAAACATCATTCGACCATGAGACCCAAAAACAGAGCTAGGGCAGTCCAAAATACGCACAATATCAGTTTAAGGCATGGCCAAAAAGTGCTAAAATCAAGGGTCAACAAAGCATGCAAAGAAAGCTAGTGAATCATGATTTACACTACACGTATATGAAGCACATGAGGGCTCACCAAACCAACCAAAAAACAGAAGTATGTCATGCCAAAATATGCCCAAATAACCACTGAAACTCAGTCAACACATGCAAGAATGAAGTGCTCCTTTGAAAGGCCATGCAAGAGGTTATTCTACACATATATGATGGACATACAAAATGGCAAAACCACCTCTAAAAAGAGGTTATGACAGCCCTAAAACCCACCAAAAAGACCCTGAAATTAGTCTAGGAAGCATGTAAATGAAAGCCCCTTTGAAAGGCCTTGAATAAGATTGTTCTACACATGCATAATAGACATTCAAGATGGCCAAAAGGGCTCTGGACAGAGCTTATGCAGACCTTAAAACTCACCAAATAGGGCTTGAAACATGACTTCAAAACATGCAAAATGGAGCTCCTTTGAAAGGCCAACAAAGCTAGTAAAGAGAACAAGGGGTGAGAGGGTCACCCCTCTCTGATTTTGAAGCTCAAAAACACATATTGGCCACTAAAAATCTACTGGATTTCAGTGGCCAAAAGGTCAAACAAAGGCCAATACAAATGCTCTAATGCATAGCCCTAAACATGAGGAAATGAAGCATGCAAAGGAGAAGATGACCTCAAATAGAAAAAAGACCTTAATGAAACTTAAAGAGGAGCTCAAAATTTTTTTTTTTTTCAGTTTATGTCAAAGTCCAAAAATGCTTGAAAATAGGGCTAAGATATGAAGCAAAATAATGCAAAAAAAGGGAAAATAGAGGCTCACCCTTGTAGAGCCGACCCTCAGAAACTTCTGGACCAAGGTAATGAGCCTTCAACCTCTGCAAATCAGTTCCAAGGTGCTTGGATGGATGGTGGAGGTGTTGTGCTAGGAGGTGTAGTGTAAATGGCCAAGAACAATGGGGTTTTGGGGCTTAGAATGGAGAGATATAGGGAATGGTGTATATATGCCTTAACCAAAGTCTTCAACCCTTGCAAATGGAGAGGAGACCCTCTCTTATAGAGGAGAGGCTCTAAAGCTTCTTCAAGAAGCTTAAAACCAACTTTGAAGATCCTCCATACACGTGTATGGAGGATGGTCCAAATGCCTCCCGGCAATTTGGATTGTCGAAGAGAGCAAAAAAAGAAGGTGGCCGACCAGTTAAGGTGGTCCAGGGCCTCTTGGTCGACCGACCAGGGGTAAAAAAGTTCAAGCAAGAAAAGTGGTCGGCCACCCCAGATTGGTGGCCTCTCAGATGAATGCAGCTCAGTGGTATGGTGGGAGACCAGAAATTGTGACCCAGGAGAAAGGAAAACCAACTTTCTAGCAAGGTTCAAAAGGGTCAGGAAGAAAAGCTGGTCGGCCTACCCATATTGGTGGCCTCCCAGATGAGTACAACACAGTGGTGGTATAGGAGACTCGAAATTGTGGCTCAAAAGTGAGGGAGACCACCTACTTGTCAAGAAAATCGGGTGGCGAAAAGAAAGGTGGTCTCCAAGAAGAATTGCTGGTCTCCACCCCTGTGCCACCTTTCTAACAATGAAAATAGGGTGCACACCAAAAATGAGCCAAGACGGATGCAAAACGAAGGTTCGGGGGCCAAAACGCGCAGCCGATGGCTCCAAAAACTGACTATAAAGCACCGGAGGTGGCGTACAACCACGAAGGTGGTCTCCCGGGCCATAGTGTTCCTCTAAGGAGAGGAAACAAGGTGTGTGCCAAAAATCGTGCCAAACGGAGAAAGTTAAGCGGTCCGAGCAGGCCTTGGCAAGCTCAAAAATCTAAGCTGGTCTCCAAACAGAAAAAATGGCCTACGACCACGAAACGTAGCCTACGGCCACTGAGAGATGGTTTATGAGACCTCTCCCTCCATTCAGGAAGAGAAAATAGAGAAAACAGGACCTGGTTCGCAAACCGAAGCAAAGCACAAAAGAGTCCCGAAGTCCGGAGGCAAGGCTCCCAGCCGAGACTCTGCAACCTCAGAACGCGCATAATATACATCATCACTGAGCGCTCAGTTGGTGACGTCTGAGTCTTAAAGTCGGTCAAAAATGGGGTGTCTACAACATGAATTATGAATTTGGTTGAAGGTCTTCTCCTCTTCGAATTTTCAGCTTCTATATGGTTTCACTGGCCATGCCATACTTCCATGTGTCCACTTGTTGGCTTATCATATCTATCCATGATCTGCAACTATTGCAATTGTCTTGAACTCTCTTTCTTTCTGAGATTGCCAAGTGTCACATCCTTAATTTTCTTTCTTGAGCCACTAACTTCATGTCCTTGACTCTTGAACCTCTTCTACATATATCCATACCCTTATCGATGGAAGATTTCAAATTTATATTGCCAACAGCCCTATAAAAATTTCAATATTAAAAACGGTTTTTGGAGCTCATTAGCATTTATCAAAAAATTTATATATATAAATGATGGGATTTATTTTGATTTACGATCAGTTGAGAGCAAGATTTCAAGCTGCCAGATCATTTGCATGAGATTTTCTTTATAAAAAAAAAAAAAAAGAAAAAGGAAAAACAAGCTAATTCTAATTTTGTGAGATTCTAATTTTTATGTTGCCTCTTTTTATTGTCATTGCTTTTTTGTTTAAGAAAGCATGTGTGCATTGAACCATAAGATAAATAAATAAATATGCAAGTTTTCCGGTTTCAAAGGAATCATACATACAGTAATTTGGATTTACAATATTGTCAACTTGAGTTAATGTGAAATTATTAATGTTGTCTCATACCTTTTTGGAATTTGGATCTTTTTGACTTTGCAATGATCAAGTGGAACCCTTGTTGGTCTACTTTATCCAAAAATTTCCACTCTCACACAAAGATATAAGTATATATATAGAGAGAGAGAGAGAAAGAGAGAGAGAGATGCATGTGTTTGATGGATGCCTGTGAAATCACAATGGCCACAACTTTTTATTTATGTGATGTGTGTGTACAACTTGACTAAAGACTAAAAATAAAAATAAAAAACATTCGGAAGGTCATTTAGACTATTGGATTGGATGGGAAGGATGCTCAAGGCAGGCTTGATATTGTAGGAGTACTATCACTAACTGTTATGTTAAATATTGGACCCATGACCTGAGGGCATTCAAATTTGGGATCCGGTTAATTAACTGCACATTGTCTTCTTGAATTTTTATTTATTTATTTATTTTTTGGAGAGTGAGAGAGAGCACCTTTTAAATGAGCCACATATGCTTCAAGCAGTTTTTTAGATTTATACAAGTGATGAGAATTCTTTACTATGATTTATCATTATACTTTTATTATAACAACACATTTTAGCGAAGTATCACACAATTAATCTCAATTTTTGGGATACTGAGTCCCCTGTTATGATTTTTCATTATATACTATGCAATAATTTAAAAACACACTTCGGCCATGTTTGTTTGGGCGGACTGGATTAACATTCCCATGACTAATAGTCCTAGGACTACGAATTCGTTGGATTATATATCCTATCTTAACTAATAATCAAGTTTAAAATAATTGATCCATACTTTAATTGTTTAACCAAACATCGGATTAACAATTTTATTAGACTATTAGTCCAATCCCAAGCTCATATCCACCCAAACAAACATGACCTTCAAGTATTATTGGAGAAAGGTCCATGACCCCATAAACTACAACTGATGCCAATAATCCACAACTGGTATTCCACTGGGACCATTTCAATAATTGCAGTTACTATTTGCTAAAGCCACTGGCAAAAGAATAAACATTTTCATTATATAGTAATTCTTGTGCTAATTGATTGTTTCTATTAAAAAAAAATCAAATGTTAATCAACTAATAATTAACTTGAACTGTCCCAGATCGTAGAATTTTTTTTCTTTTCTTTTCTTTTTTTTATGCTGAGAAATTAATTTTTATGACTCAAACATATGCCATATAGTGACGAGGGAGATGAACACTTGCCACCTCGTCAAGTCATGAAGTGTATAGATATCCATTATATATTTTAATGGATAGATATGTAACTTTCAAACTTTATATATGATAGAATGTCTTGCAGGACTAGCAAATTTGAATAGCTTGTTAGATCAATGTCAACTAATTTGCTTAATTATTTTTTTTATCAGCAAATTTTTTTTTTATTAATGATAATCAAAGATACAAAAGATACAATCATTAACAAAGAAAGTGGGTGCAAAGAGTATCACAAGCTATACAATCCCAATTAAGTTGGCACCCTATAACAGGAAAACCAACATTGATGCACTTGCCCTCATTTTAAACATAATTTTGAAGATAGCAATCAGCTTGTTTGGTTTGGTTTCTAAGATTCACTTTCAGAAAATTAAAATTGTTTATTTTTAGTGTTTAAATATTTTTATTGAATTTTTTTAATATTTTAAGTAATTTTTTAATTTTTAGATACATCTAACATAAATACACTTAAAAAGTATAATATTTGTGAAAAAAAAATCTTTAGAAAATTTACTAAATACCAAAAATACAAAAAACAACAAAAAAAAAACAACAAAAAGAGAATTCGATACATTTTTTTAATTTTTGTGTATTTATTGATTTTTTAAAATATTTTTTTACAAATATTTTATTTTTTAAATACATCTAAGTAAGGTGCATCTAAAAAAATTGTTTAAAATTTGAAAAAATTCACTAAAAATAAAAAAAATATAAAAAATAAAAAACTCAATTTTCAAAAAATTAAATCCAGAAAATTGAAACCAAATGCTTCTCATACCAACTAGCAGTAACCCATGCAATGCACGAGTGTATATGATTTACAATGAATAACTTAAAAATAGGATTGCAAAATATAGGATGTGTTGGTTTTAAGTTTAATATCATCCGCACTAATTGTCTTTTATTATTTATTTTCGATGAGTTTTGATAACCAAAAACATAAAAGATAATTCAATTAAACAAACAAATAAATCAAAAACAACTACGGATAGTGAAACATTAGTAAGTATCATATAATTGAGAGTTATGTTTTACTATAATAAAAATAATATTCTATTGCCAACTCACAAAAAAAACGAAATAAAAGACTCAATTATTCAAGTATTTTTTATCAAAAAAATAAAGTTAATATCAAATGTAAAAGAGAAAAATGCATTAGAATTGCACAAGGATACACAAAATTAAATTAAATAAAAACATATAAATCACAAAACTATGTGAACTCATCACCAAAATATTCTTGAAAGATAAAACTTTAAGCAAAAAAAATATAGTGAACACTCAATGGCCAAGTGTAGACACCCCATTTTTGACCGACCCTAAGACTCAGACGTCACCGATTGACCGCTCGGTGATGTCGCATATTGTGCTAGTTCAGGAGTCTCAGAGTCGCGGCCGTGCGCCCTGACTCCGGACTCTCGAACCCTCTTCTGTGCCTTGCCTCGGTTTGCGAACCTGACTCGGTTTTCTTTGTTTTCTTTCCTGAGGGGAGGGAGAGGTCCCTTAGACCATCTCTCAGTGGCCGTGGGCTACATTTCGTGCCCGTAGGCCATTTTGCCCATTTCGGAGCCCGGTTCCCGGTTTTCAAAGCCGTCAGACCGTGTGCCTCGGTTCGGGACCACCCAACCATCTCCGATTCCTCCAGTTTCTGGCATGCATCTCATTTACTCCCTTACGAGTGACACTGGGGTCTTAGATACCCACTTTGCAGCCAAACACCACTTTGCTTATGGGTTTGACTCGAACGTGTTTTGGCCCCCGAGCTTTCGTTTTGCATCGGTTTTTGTTCATTTTTGGCAGGTACCTCTGTTTTATCATAAGGAAGGTCACTGAAGGGTGGAAGGACAGCAATTGTCTCAGCAACCAATTATGCTCCTTCGGCGCCCCTGCGTTTTCTCATAGGGCTAATGTTGAACACCCTAGGGCCATTTTCTTCGAGCCAAAACCACATATTTGTGTTGTACACACATGGGAGGACCCTAAAAAAAGGTGCTTGGCCAATAATTCTTATTTTCATTTTTGGACCTCTCCTAGAGGTGGCTTGTTGTCTCTCCTGCTTCAGAGTTGCCAGATTCCAACCACAGGGCCTTGTTGTACACATATGGGAGGACACCACCCTTTGGTACTCGGCCAGCAATTCCAAACTTCCATTTTGCCTGGCCGTCGGCCATGGGGGTGTGGCTTGACCACCTCGATAAAGGTGTCTAGCCTAGCCATGCTCCATGAAACACATGCCATCTGACCATTTGTTCCCTAAAAGATATGTATCTGGGGGATATTTTGGAGGGGAACACTTGGGTGCATTTCCCTCCACCTTTGCCCTCCTCTTTTAGTCCATATAAGGAGCCTCCCAACTCAAGAGAAAGGGTTGAAAAATTTTTCTCAAGCATACATACACATCTCCATCTCTATCTCTCTCATTTTCCCTAAGTTTGGTGCCATTTGTTCATCAACACCAAGCACTACCTTCACCACTTCCATTCCAGCAGCAAGGGAAGGTTTTTCAGAGGCTTAGGAGCAGCAAACTTGAGCCAAGAAGCAACAAGAGTGTAATCTTCAAGGGTAAGTATCAATCACCCTCTTTTGGCACTTTTTTTTGCACCATTCCTCTACCTTACTTGCTCACTGTTTTAGACTCCGGCCCTAACTAAAAGCGGCCTTCTTTTGAGCTATTCTACATGTTTGTTTAAGGGCTCAACCCTGTTTGAGCCCTCTATGATGCACTTGCTTCAATATCATTTTGTATGTCAATATCTTGCATGCTCTTTTTAGTTCATGTGTGATCTATTTCTGAGCCTGATATAAACTGTGAGTGGGCCTATTTTGAGCCCCTCTTCAACATCTAAGAAGGGCTCAACCCTATTTGGCCTCTCTATCATGCACTTACTTCATAATCTCTCATATTTACCGTAAACTTGCATGATTTGTTTGGCTTATATGAAATTTGTTTTGGAGCATGTCATGAACTGTGAGTAAGCTTATTTTGTGTCCCTCTACAACATTGTAGAAGGGATCAACCTTGTTGGGGGTCTCCATGTTATGGTTGTCTTCATATCTCTCTTAGCCCTCATTTTTACATGCTTTTTAGGCCTATCTAGCTTCTGTTTTCGGCCATCATCAGTACTGAAAATATCCATATTTTGGCTTTCTTGTCATGTTTTGTTAAGGGTCCAAGGATGTTTGACAAATGTAAGGTCTACCTCATGTTCTAGCCTTTGTTGGCTTCATTCTTGCATGACATTTTTAGCATGTTTTCATACTGATTTGAGGGATGTCATAAAATTAAAATGTGCATATTTTTGGTCTCTCATCAGTGTTGTAGAAGGAAAATTTTCAGTTTAAGCATCGCATACATCACTTGCTTCAATACCCCTCTCTTGGCCCCCATTTTTGCATGCCATTGTTGTCCTATCTATGCTCACTATTTCGCCATGTTTTGTATTGTAAAAAATGCTATTTTTGGGCTGCCTTGCTACTGTTTTGCATGTCATGTACCAATTATGCATGTTTAGTATGGCTATAGACCATTTCGGATGCTTAATATCGCATTTCGGGACCGTTTCGTGCATTTGGTGTCATTTCCCCACCTTTCGGGACTGTTTTGCATCATTTGTGAGCGCTGAAAATCCATTGGCATGTTTGCATATCATTCTCTATATCATTTCATGGCTTAGGGCCATTGCCTCGGTTTGCGTGCCCATGTGCACGCATTTCGAGGCACTTCATTTTCATCTCTGGGCTTCTTATGTGAGTGTGGTTGAGGCTCACTCATGATAGTATAAGTCCATTTTGTATCCTGTATGACATTTTAGTCTCATCGTATCCTGTATGCCATTGCCTCGGTTTGCGTGCCCGTGTGCACGCATTTCGAGGCACCTCACTTTTATCCGATGGCCTCCTGTGTGGGTGTGGGTGTGGCTGAGGCCCTCTCATGTTGGTGTAAGTCCATATTGCATCACGTATCTCATTTTAGTCCCATTACATTCTGTATGCCATTTTCTCGATTCGCGTGCCCGTGGGCACGCATTTCGAGACATCTCACTTAGGCTCATTATATATCATATTTTAGGCCGTTTCATGCCTTTATGTCATTGCCTCGGTTTGCGTGCCCGTGTGCACGCATTTCGAGGCACTTCATTTACATTTCACGACTCCTTATGTGAGTGTAGCTGAGGCCCACTCATGTTAGTGTAAGTCCAATTGCATTGCGTATGCCATTTCATGCGTTAGGATCATCGCCTCGGTTTGCGTGCCCGCGTGCACGTATTTCGAGGTATCTCATTTTCATGGCATTGTGCATGCTAGGATTGTATTTTAGTTGCATCCATACATATCATGCATATTGCATCATGTTCGGGATAGGAGTTAGCCCGGGCACGGGAAACGAGGCACATTCCATACTCCGAGTGACGGAACGGGTCTCAATTCCCAAGTCACCGACACTCCGGATTACCCATGATGGAGTTAGGTTTTGTTGTAGCACCCATATGCATTCATCCTATATTGAGTCGTGCAATCCGACTCCTCGACCATCATGCATCGAGATGCGTGATTGGTGGCACGAGGATCGAGGCATGCATATATTTGTGAAATACATTGCTATGCCCTTTTCCTGCTCTCTATTGCAGCAAAATGAAGGATTAGCAACTTTTCGGAGCGTGGCACGCATTTCGAGAAACATTGCAAACAGAGGCTAATTGGGGCATCCCAGTGGATTTCCGCGCCAAAACAGTCCGGCATACATCTTTCATCAATAGCAAAGCGACCCTTGTATGCGATTCTGACTTTCTTAGTCAATGTTAATTAATTAGGAATTTGTATATTTATTTGATTTGTATTATTCTTTTATTAGAATTTGTATTATTATTTATTGGACCTTCTGAGGGCATAATTGTAATAAGCGTGCGTGTGTGATGTATGTCTTCCAACCCCGTCTTTCTTCCCTTTGATTTACCGCTTATGATGGTTAGATATAGGGCATGTTTCAATTAGCATAGTATGATGACATGTTTGCGTCATTCATCATTTTGCATACTTACTTAGCGCATCATACTAAGCATTTGTATTTCAATTCCAAATTGAATACGTGTTAGTTGTAGCATTTCATATGCCATGTTTAGAATAATAGAACTGCTATAGTTGCATCTTTGCATGTGTTGCATTAGGCATTTACGTATATTTAGGATCATGCATGATTTCTAACAAGCCATTTTGGCTTG
Organism: Camellia lanceoleosa; assembly: GCA_025200525.1. Lineage (NCBI taxonomy): Eukaryota > Viridiplantae > Streptophyta > Magnoliopsida > Ericales > Theaceae > Camellia > Camellia lanceoleosa. The sequence goes on from CM045760.1 coordinate 5,242,093, forward strand.
GAATACTCGGTGAGTTTTATGCTTTAGCATCCTTGTATGCGTGTGAGTGTTGCCATGAATAGCATGCTTACCACGAGACTAAATGCTAATGTGATATAACTGCCTTGAATGCCTGTGGGTGGAGGTTGAGTTATTTGAATTGGGACAATTCATCAAATGTTTGTTTTAAGCCCACTAGATAGTGGCAAAATCATATTTTCTAAGCCCAGAGGTGGCAAATCCGTCTTAGCCTACCTACGGGTAGCACCATCAAACCATTTTCAAACAAACAAACATGAAATATTTTGTTCCAATTCAGGCGATTCAGTCTATACTTGTATGCTGTGCGCATCACATAGTAACCTAGGCTAATAACCGGAATAAGAACTCACAATGTTTTCAAAAATAGATATCATGGTTAGTAGAGGCGGTCTTTGGCCGGCGGCGAGGTGCTCAAGTGACCTTCTAATCGAACCCAAGTTCCCGAGCCGAGGCAACTTTGGTGATGACGGACACATGGCCTTTTGGCACCGAGTCAGGGTTTCCTAAATTTCCCATTAATAAAACATTTAGGTGGCGACTCTGTATCTGGCAAAGCAGTCCATGTTTGGCATTTCTTTTCCAAAATCTGTTTTTCTCAAAAACGATTTGCCGGATTTGGACTCTTTGGTTCAAGATTAAGAACCGTGACATTTGAGTCCTTGATGTAGTGACCCAATATCAAACGAGCAGGGGCTCGCACCTTCCGGAGGCGTTCGGGGCGTCTCTGATTTCTGGCGACTCTGCTGGGGATTTAGAGACCTAGACTCGCACTCATGATATCTGATTTCGAGTACACTTGTGTGTTTCTTTGCATTGCATTTGCATTGGTGCGCCTAGGACACCGAGTTTGCCATCTGCTATTCTGGCGGTTTCTTGGGAGGCTTGTCTTGTCAAGGCATGTCCATAAAGTTTGACGATTCTGAGCTCTGCGATATAGAACACAAACCGGTTTCTGGCACCCTTTGACCATTCGACATAGTGCATATTCGGATCCATAGTGACCATTCCAAACTAGGGAGTTGCTTACCCGTTTATAGGTTGTTTGAAGCCCTTTGCATGCGTAGTGAAACCCTAGTTCACGACAAAATAGGGCGAAACCCTACCCCAACATAGGGGTGTTTGACTCTCACTTATCTGCTATGTGCTTGTTAGAGTGTGCCTCTCTGAGGAATGCATGTATCGATTGAGTTTGGGCATCGAACTGCGGGCATCGGTCGATATCGAGAATCGATTGTCTGTGGATATCAAATTGATTTTGGGGAAACGATGATACAAACGATGATCGATTATTGAGGCGATGTATTTTGGCTTATCAGCTGCGTGTTGTATGCTGTTGTGTGTTGTGTGTATTTAATTTAATTTGTTATCTTGCGTTTTTTCGGTCATTTATTTCCTTTTCGCTTTATTATCTTTTTGCTAGGGCGATTTTTACGATTGCTTCGAACCAATAGATACCCCCAAGCACTTTGGACACGAGGTTCCGACTCAGCCGTCAAGGATCTCGTTAGCGGACATCCGGTGTTCCTCTCTACCGATTATCGAAGAAGGCGAAAGCGCGATGTGTCGAACGAGGACTCTGGAGACAGAGGTTGCTTTGACGATAAACAATCGGTTGAGATTTACGTATGCCGTAGAGTACATTCTGAGCCATCCATCCGGATGGAACAGAATACATCGAGGATGGGCGATAATCGCCCGGATGCATGAAAGCATGAGGCGGATGCAAGATGATGCCATCCGACAAGCGGAATTTACCAAACAGCAAGCCCCAGTCATGGCCCGGCGGTAGTGATTACTAAGTACTGCAATGAACGCAGCGTCTGCTTCACATCAGGCTCCTCCTCCACCAGCGGCTCCACTGCCTGAGCAGGCATCCACTAGTCAGAATACCTTACCAAATCCTCAAAATATCCCCCCAAACACTCAGAATACCTTACCCGATGTCCAGAACACTCAAGAGGACATAGGTCTCCCAACCAGGGTGGCTCGCCCCACCGCCTGTTGTCCCAGAATCTCACCTAACCACGGACTCTTCGTTTGAGTTCGAGGTAGATCATCTGACTCTGGTGAGTAAAATTTGGAAAAGCTTTTAAGAAATCACAAGAGGTGAAGGCTATCGGACATTGAAGATGGCTAGGCGGCGTAAGCGTGACAACTGCGGATAGATTCAAGATGCCCCAGTTGATCGTTTTGTGGATCGAGGATCCTATGGTTCATCTCGGCTATTCTCAAACATCTTGAGGCCAATGGGCCTAACGACCCTGAAGCTTTCTTTATTTGGTAGAACTTTGTAGGTTGGCGGCCATCTGATGCATAAAATTAGAAGATGTGAAGAAATTGGGATGAGTTGGTGAGGCCTTCGTTCGTGATATTAGTATAACCGCGGATCAAGATTACAACGCGTGATCTCGAAACAACGGCGAGGAACAAAAAGTGACTTTCTCGATTTTGTAACTTCGGTGGAAGCGAAGGCATCGATGATGACCTTAAGGCCAGCAGATAAGGACCAAATTCGGATGATTATGCGCAACCTCCAACCCAAGTTAATCTGAAAATGATCGTACTCCTTTCCCCACCTTCTCGAGTTTACATGAGATGAGATCGAGATCTGCGATGAAGCAAGGTTTAATCGATCGGGACGAAACGGCCGAAGGACATTCAATCATAATAACAACATAAGCCCAAGTGTATAACACAACCGAAGGTCGGTATGGTCACCACCACTCCCCTTCTCAACCAAGGCCGCGATGACCACACCCTTTTCGATACCTCGGGAGTAGTAACCAAGCCGAGATATCAATCCGAGGCCAAGAACCTTCACTCCACTATATATGCCCTGTCCAAGGCTCACGGGGTGTTAATCGAGGAAGAAGCATCGACACCCACAGGCAAGGCCACTACTGAATCCACTCCCCTTCCCACAACATAGCCAAAATGTCGCGTACCACAATGACATGGCCATGACACAAATCAATGTTTAGGCTTACATCACGAGATTCAAGACCTCGTTGACAAGAATATCATTGTGCCTCCCGAAAGACCAACGTCACAACTAACCCACTCACGCATAACCAAGATCCACCACCCCAAAGAGTCAACCTCATCCAAAGCGGGTCGTTTCCTCGATCCTAGTATCTATATTACTCCTCTCACCTACCCAAGCCGGAGGTGGTCCTTCTGATTACTTGACTTGTGCATGTTGGACACCTTCACAACCCAATCTGAGCTAGAGGTGGTGACCTCCGAAAGATGGAGCAGGCGGGTTTGAGAAGAAACGAATTGGTGAGTGCAGGATGGGACGGTCTGGGAATCTAGGCTGGAGAGCCTATGATCAAGTGGATACATTGTATCGATGGGCGATCTGAGCCGATTGTGGGATTTGCGAGAAAAAATTTGAACTATGCATGATTAGACGGACTAGAACAAAGGCGAGATGATCGACAATGGTGGAAGAAGATTTTGCTAACCTCGGTTCTTGATGACCAAGAAGCGGGGATACAACAATCAATTGGTTTGAATATGGGAATCGGCGAAATTGCAAGGGTGGTTAGATGACCCGGCCGGATGTTGTGGAAATTGAGCAAAGGCGGCGACGAAGTATCAATGATGGCGGAAGGGCGAGAGTCGAAATGAATTGTCGGAGCGCCGTACAAAGAATTTCGCTCGGGATCAAGATATTGTGAAAACCGAACAACAAACCCCATTAACACAGGAGGAGCAAGAAAAGAGGTGGAATTCTGAGAGAATCCGGAAAGCCAAGAACCATGAAGAGGTTGAAAGTGCTACGAGCACAAGAGCGAGGACATCTTTGTGAGCATGTGGGATGAAAATCTGAGAAACTAGTTTGCGAGAACGGATAGGTGTACATTGAGCGTTAGTGGGATGTGGTGGGAAGGCGATGACTTATGTCTTGCCCACATGGATGAAGATTAGGCGGATACTCAACGGATGATACTTGGTACCTCGATGAGGTGGACCACATGACGAGTGGGCGGTATTTCAAGCCCGCACCTCGACCAACTTGAAGCATCTGGGAAAGATAAAAAGCGAAAGCGAGAGAGAAGCAAATTGAAGAAAAAGCTATCTTGAGGCAGTTAAAGAAAATCTGTTGAACATCTCCATCGGGAAGCTTATGGCTTCAAGGGTACATAGGCGGTTTGTCATATCTGCTATGGACAAGGCCAAACTCTCCATCGAAACTACGCCCAATGGTTGAAATTTGGTTTTCAGGAGGAGGTTTCGGCATTAACCTTACCGGACAAGGAACTACCACTGAGGCGTGAATCATAACAAACCTCTCTACATCTCAGTGGAGTGTAGAGATAAGTGAATCTGGGTGGTACTTGTTGATCTGGTCGCTATCAATGTCTGCTTGATCGAGCGGCATATCTGTCGGGTTAAAACCCGGACTTCATACCAACCACTTTCGGTGATCGAGCTTATGATAATACCGGTAAGAAAGTGATAGGAATGTCGAGGTTGAGACCTAGGTTGGTCGAGGACAACACAACATTGAATTTCATGTCTTGGGCGTTCATAGCGTTCAACTTGCTCTTGGGGCGGTAGTGGTTGCACCAAGTAAGCGATCTCTTCACTCTGCACGGATGTTGAAATACCCTCACGGGAAGGGGTTGCAATTGTTTTGGAAATTCATCCATCCATCACGCCAGGAAGTGTCTCGCCCGATTTTGGAAATCGAGCACGCAACGAGGATGTGTTCTTATCGGGGTTCACTTTGGCGGAGGCGGGTAGTCAGAATATTATGGCGTGAATGAAGGTGTATCGTCGGTGCTCAATCGTCTACCTCATGAACAAGCTACAACATATTCCGGGATGGGATTAGGAAGAAGCGGCGAGGAAAAAAATCGCGTTGGCGAAGTGCCACACAACCCGCATACCTTTGGTGGGTTATCGCCACCAAAGAGGTGGGTGAGAAAGGAAAGAAATGGCCGTGAGCGAGCGGCAGTGGGAAGCCTTTTGACTTAATGCGGGCCCATCCGGTACCACGAGCAGACGCTTTGTCGGGAGGGAGACTTTCCATTTTGCGACTTCGAGCCATGGTTAAGCGGAGAAAGAAGCGTGCAGTTTGAAATCTTCTTCGACTGCAACTACCGGGGATGATGTTGCCTGAGGCGACGGACCCAACAAGTGAGGATGAAGCGAGAATAAAGCGGTGGATCGAGGGCCTGAGTTAGAAATGGGGGTAGCGGCATGTCTCCTCTCGATCCTCCGATCGACCAAGAGTGCTTGGGGATAACCCGTGGTTTCCATGATTGGGGACGAAAGCAGTGCGAGCCGACCGGACTATCTTAGATGCATCAATCGCACCTCTCTCACTTGGCGATCACGAGGAGGATTCTTATCGGCGGCAAGATTCGGGTGGTGGCGAATCTGATTCCACGAGTCTATGAGTCGGAATCGGGTTCGGCTCGACTGAGTCTGAGTCTGGTACTCCTGGGGATGTTAACCCGGATGCCACAGTCCTGTCCAGGTCGTCTTTTTCCTTTTCATTTGAGTCTGTTGTAACCAATGAATTGGACGATTTGGATGGACTTAATGAGAATGAGGTGAATGTGGTTTAAGTACTTTTACATGCCCTAATTTATTGCATTAATTAGGACTTTCAAAATTTTGATCAAAGCAGCGAGGACCGAAGTTCCTCGGTTTCTAACGTTTAATTAAGCAAGAGCAAGAGATTTGTTAAACCATTAATGGATGAAATCATTACCGTGAACATTAGTCTTGAGGAGGACCATGGCTGGTCGGATCGGGTCCACGTTGTCTTCGGAGGAACACGAGCACTTAGTCGCTTTATTAAAAGATTTCAAAGATGTTTTGGCGTGGTCCTCTGAAGACATGCAGAATCGATCTGAGATTATCTGACATCGGATCCCCTTGACCCGAGGCGGGCACACTGTCAGCGAAGCTTCGAAGGATTCGCTCGGATTGGGCTCTTAAGATTAAGGAAGAGGTCACTAAGCAAATCAGCGGGCTTCCTCGGTATCTGAATATCCGACTTGGTTGGCCAACATTGTTCGGTCTTAGAAGAAAGATGGCAGGATCCGGGTGTGTGTAGACTTCAGGGATTTGAACAAAGCTAGTCTGAAGGACGACTTTCCCTTACCGCACATCGATGAGTTGGTAGACTTCACGGCAGGGCATGCGTTGCTCTCATTCATGGATGGCTTCTCAGGATACAACCAGATAGTGATGGCGCCAAAAGGCGAGGAAAAAGCGCATTCACCACCGGTAGAACATCTCTACTTAGGGTAATGCCGTTTGGGTTGAAGAACTTTGGAGCTACTTATCAGCGGACGCGACTACAATACTACATGATATGATCCACAAAGAGGTTGAGGTGTATGTGGGCGACATGATTATCAAGTCCAAGGAAAGAGGGCCACTACACTTGCACAAGTTTTTCAAAGGATCGGGAATTTCGTTCTTGGCTAAACCCTCGAAATGTCGTTTGGTGTTCTGTTGGGGAAAATGTTAGGGTTTTTGATTACACAAAGGGGCATCGAGGTCGACCCTTCCAAAATCAAGGTCATCCTAGAAATACCACCACCAAGGACTGAAAAGGAGGTGCGAGGCTTTCTGGGTAAAGTGCAATTCATAAGGCGGTTTATTTCAAAATTAACCTTGACTTGTGAACCACTCTTTGGCCTCCTCAAGAAAGGAAAAAGTTCGAATGGGACGGCCGATGTCAATGCATTTGAGCAGTTAAGAATATCTATAGAACCCACCGTTTTATCGCCACGAGAACCGAAGCAGATTGATTTTGTATCTGTCGATGGCGAAACTACAATGGTGCATGCTTGCACAAGAATCGAAGACAAAGGCGAAAAGAGCCATCTACTATCTCGATGAAGATCTTTGGAGTATGAGACCGGTATACAGATTTGGAAAAACTTGCTTAGCTACGGTATGGGCTATCGGAAGGCTGCGGCACTACTGTTAGCTCATTAGTAATGTTGGTTTCACGACTTGATCTATCAAATATCTCTTTGAGAAACCGGTAACTACGGATAGGCTAGCTCGTTAGTTCTTTGTTGCTCTCGAATTTGATCTCACATATGTGACCGCAAGTCGGTGAAAAGGAAGAAGCGTTGGCGAGTTCCTTGCGACCACCGGTTGAGGATGAAGCGGTCGATACCTATTCGGATGAATCAATTTTGCATATCGGCGAAGAAACCTGGGCGATGTACTTTGTGGAGCATCAAATCAACATGGGTATGGGATAGGAGTGTTCTTGATAGCACCCGATGATTCCGTATCCTCTCGCCTTCAAACTCGGTTCAAAGTCTCGAACAATGAAGCGAGAATCTGAGGCGTGCATTCTTGGTCTAAAGCGACCACGGAACTAGGGGCAAGGCAATTTGGGCGTCATTGGGGATTCGAACCTTGTTGTGTCTCAAGCTAAAGGAAATGGAAAGTGAAAGAGGAAAAGATGATGATGTATCACCAAACCTTGGATTTCTTGATTCCTCGGTTTGAGAAGCTAAGTTTTACTCATCTATTAAGAGAACAACGAGGTTCATGATTCATTAACAACTCTATCATCTATGATAGACATCGTGTGGAGTCGAATCGTCCGATCATCATTGACGAAATTTGCACTGCCTATGAGTCGATTGCGACCATAGATGAAGTTCGGGGCGAACACCTGGTATTACGACATCTGGAACTTCTTGGAGAAAAGAAATATACCGCCAGGTAAATGCCAAAGACAAGAGGGCAATTAGAAGAATGGCGATTCGATTCATCATCTGCGGGAGTAAAGCTGTATAAGGTCATCACGGGAATGCATAAAGCGTGCGTTGATCTTTGAAGAGTCAGCGTCGATGGAAGCCATCCACGGGGTGAATGTGGTGCACACATGAATGGGGTAATGTTAGCGCGGAAGATCCTTAGGCAAGGTTATTCTTGGTCCACCATGGAGGAGGATTATGTCGGCTTCGTCCGGCGATGTCACAAGTGTCAAATTCATACCGTCGCATGAACATCCGCCGTCAAAGGCTGTACAACATGACCGCCATGGCGTTTTACATGCAGGGAATTGATGTAATCGAATTTATTACGCCAAAAGGGTCGAATGGGCATGAGTTCATCTTGGTAGCGATAGATTATTTCACAAAGTGGGTTGAGGCCCAATCTTATGCGATGTTGAAGGCGCATGTAGCAAAATTTATCGAAACAACATTATCTCTGTCGCTACGGGGTCCCCAAATGAAATCGTTTGACAATGGTTCCCACTTCAAGAAGGAGGTGATCGACTTGTTGGAGAAATATAATGTGGCTTTTCATAAGTCGTCTACTTACGGCCGCAAACCAGCGGAAGCGATTGAGGCCGCCAACAAAACATCAAGCGCATTCTACGAAGATGGTGGAAACCTATCGGGTGGCGGACAAAGTGCCTTCGCTCTGTGGGGCTCGGGACTTGATCAGAACCTCTTTGGGCGACTCAGTACTCATTGGTCTATGGGATGGAAGCGTTTTGCTATTGAGATTGAGGTCCCATCATTACAGTATTGGTAGAGTGCGGATGGCGAAGCAGTTAGCGACAAAAGCAGTTGAGGAACTCATGCTTTTCGATGAAAGAAATTTGAAAGCTGTACCACATCCAAGGTTATCAGCATAAAATCGCAGGGCTTTTAACAAGAAGGTTAAGTCGAGAATTTGAAAGAAGGAGATTTGGTACTCAAAGACAACGAGCTCCATCCACGACCCAAGGGGCAAGTTGAGACCCAATTGGGTGGTCTGTATTATCAAATCAATCTGGTTAGGTGGACGTATACGATGGATTTAGATGGCTTAGAGTTTTCTCGGCCGATCAACATGGACAAGTTGAAGAAATATTATCCTGAGAGGCTCGCTAGGCGAAAACCGAAAAGGCGACCTAGGCAAAATTGAGCATAGAAATTTGAAATTATAAAAGCGAGCTCGTAAGGTTGAAAACCCATAAAGGCGGCCTTGGCAAAAGTTAGGCGCAAGAGGAGAGTAAAAATACGGCGAACCCAATCACGAACTCGTAAGGCTTGATTCCCATCTATGGGATCGTGGCGACTTCATCGAAGTTATTGATCTTTCCCGATCAACTTTGTCCATTTGATCATCTCGGTCATCTCTATTCATCGGCATTTATCGTGATCTCGATGCGGTGTTATTGGACTAGGGGCAACTTTCCGTTGCAATGAAGTGTTCGCGACACCATCGGACTAGGGGCAACTTTAGTTGCTACACATCCGAGGCACTTTTTCAAACTAGGGGCAACTTTCCGGTTGCTAGGATCGAGGTTGTGCATCTTCGTGTGAGATCTCGGCGTGTCAATTCGATCCATATCGAAAATAGTTTTGAAAAGTTTTAATAAAAGTTGACTTTGTTCAAATTAATCTTTTCTAACTAAGACCATTTTGGACCAAAAGCGGAGAATTTCGATTACCCTGACCTTCAATTTCATTGATTTCAAAGCGAGTTCTCTTGCTCTTACATACAATTGAAGTTGCTTTCTATTACATTCATAAAGAAAACTTGAAAGTACTAAATAAAGCAATAAATCTGGGGCATAGTCGAGTCAGGTGTCCTTACGCCCCCTGCTAGAGCTAGTCGAAGCCTCTGATGCTAACCTAGGCCCAGTCTGTGCCTCCTCATTAAGCCAATCCCAGCACTCGTCAGATAAAGTGCTGGCGAAAACAAGAGGCGGGAGCTCTCTAGTCCTCGGTAGTAGTATGTCGAGCAAGGTGTGCACCTCGAACGGGAAAGTGGCCGGGTATTCAATCCCCTCGGAGGAACAAGTCTGGTCATGACCAAATTAGCCTTGAGATGCGGAATGGGAAATAGAATACCGATGAGTCAAGCCGATCAAGCGGATCGGTGTCTGGAACATGCTATAGCTCATCGCCGGAAGGTTAAGCCAAGGCGGCGCCAAGCAATGCGTTGGTGACAAGTTGCACATCCATTCAAACCACCATCCCTCATCAAGAGCGTCGACGAGCGTTGTCGAAAAAGTAAATGGCGAATTTTGAGTAAGCAAGGCAAGAGTCCACAACTTGCAATTTATCCATCAAGCATATTGGGGGAGGGATGAAAAAGAAGAGAGTAAAAAATAGAGAGATGTGGGATGAGAGAAAAGTAAGATAAGGGTTTTGTGAGAAAAAGCAGGGCAGGGGCAGTGATGTGAGCAAATACATATGTGAGCTTGGGTGGAAACATTACTGCGGTGATGGTGGACTCCCATAAACAGGTTGTCTCTTGGCGGTAGAAGGCATCCAAACCTAGCGGCGTCTCGGCCAATGTCATGGCGTCTGACTCTTTCCTTCCCTCAAGCCTTGGCGACTTCAATCAAGCGGATGCTAGCCCCTCGGGCGAGACAAGCGAAAATGAGATAACACGCTAAGCGAGAGGGCATGTTGTGGAAACCTTGCCAATGATGGTTCTTTGCGGTCCATAGGCATCGAGAATCGATAAATCGGGCTCGGGACATCAACATGCCATTACCAATCGGAGATCGAGCATCATGTAGCGTTGAGACCCTTTATCAGCCCTAAAGCTTGGGCATGGCCAAAAGCGAGGCGAGGCAAGATCTCTTGAGTGTTAGGACTCTATCAAAGCGAAAATCTTCAAAAGTAGGACATACCTCTTGCCCTCGGTGAAGGCGTCGTCATTTGGGTTCCAAAATCTCGATGTGGCATGGAGGAAAGGAAGGTGCAATGGAGTCGGCCCGGCGTGAATAGTGCATTCAGCGAAACCCAAAGTTCAACTTTTAGAGCCGTCTAGAAGAGATCCAAGATGTGAGATTTTCTCGAGAAATGCCTCCATTTTTATGCAAAGCGGTGATGAAATGAATAAGTTCCAAGGTTGGGGCTTTTATAGGGGATAAAACACTATTCAAAGGACCGTGTTAAAATTCAGGGGTTGCGGGAGATGGCGGCCGGCCACCTATTCTAGTAAATGGCCACCCTCTAGTCTCCAAATGCAAAATGTGTTCGACCACGCATTGGTCCTGTTTTGCCCTCCGAAAGGAAGTTTGAGGCATTTCTAGGCACCGGGAACGTCGAAGGCCTCCTTTTCTCTTAGTTTCGGATACGTTCCATTGTCCAGATCGTCCGAAGTACGCTTTTGTTGTATTTTTGCTTATCGAGTTGTTGCTTTGTTTATCGAGTTGTAAGTTTTGTCGAGCTTTCGCATTTTGTGTTTTGAGTTATTACTTTTTGTTTATGCCATTTTGTTAAGTCTTGTTTATCGAGTTAGTAACATTGCTGTACTTTTCTTATCAAGTTGTAAACTTGCTAAGATTCTGTTATTTCTTAGTGAGTCGAGTTTATTTTGATTTGTTGCGTCGGTTCATTACCTGACCCGGTAAATACACAAGGCACATTTTCATTCAATTCCATTTTGTGCAAAATGATGCGATGCGATGCTAAGAACTTCAAATACAAACATCTTTTCAAAAAGCCGTTTCATTCCATCGTGTTATACAACAGAATAAAGGTACAAGTTTTACAGGAAATAAAACTGCCTAACAATGTGCAAAGTGCTACAAACTACTAGTAAAAAGTAAAATAAAGCAGGAAATAACATCAATATCCTCGGGAATGGGAATAAGGAGGCCCTCTCATCCTCTTCTGCGAGATAATCTCTGCACCGTCATCACCATCCGGGTCAGAACTATCACCCTCCGGATCCCCTCGGCCTCGTCTCACTCCGGAACCAAGGCCGGAGCCTCCCTCCCGGCGGATGTCTCGACTCACGGTCTGCGACCTCCTCTCCTCCTCCTCAATAATGGGTGCCCTAAATGCAGGCGACCACTCCTCGAGCTCCTCGAGAAGGCCTAGATAGCCCGGCTCCACTGAGAAGGCTGGATGGCCCGACTCCTCGAAAAGGCCCGGATGGCCAGTACCATGAGCAGGTCGATGCCTCGACCTCCACGAGAAGGCAGGGTGGCTTGGCTCAGCGGTGCATATCTGAGGAGGCATCTGAAAATGAAGAGTTCAATACATCGGTTCAAATATAAGCAGATGCGATACAATATCACGAGTGGAGTGTGTGTCGGTGTGCTCTACTGACCTATCAATCTGTGAGAATGCTCAAAACCAATATGTCATGAGGTATACTAAATCGGGAAAGGTGAGCGATGCACTGCGCCCATAATGGCATATGCCTCCCTCCGGAGGGTCATGCCCTCGAATGTGGCTAGCATCCCATGTATCTCTTCCGTGTACTCAACTGGTGGCTGCAAATACAAAAGCAAAACTATCAGTGAGTGAATGAATGTCGAAATGTCGATTGATAAATCAAAGGTATAAAACATCTGGGGATGAATCGGGGTCTCGACATATCGTAGTCGGTAGAGGAGGCTCTAAGCGGGACTGGTAAGGAGTCGAACCGCCAACTCGTCAACTCGATCGGCATGTCGGCCCGGGATGATGATGAAGAGGCGGAGGGATCGGAGGAATCGAACTACCTCTACCTCTAGATGCACCAACCCTGCTAGAGGAGGGATACGTAGCAACGCGATTGAAGATGGCATACGATGGGCCTCGATGGCGAACCGCCTCTATCAGGGGCATTAGATATATCTGACGATAGGTGGCGTGGTTCCCTCCATGAGATATAACAAAGCATCGGTGCCTGCATAGCATTGATGACCTCTGGCGAAGAGTCTATCGGCGGTCCGCATAGTGGTGGAAGTGCGATGGGAAGTCTGAGAATCGTACCCCCACACGGCGTGAGCGTTCCCAGGAACCATGCCCTACCAAGCTGGTCCTTGAGCGAAGCAAATCTGAGAATTACTCGATCCTCCGGGATCACGAATGTCGGAACCGTCACCAAAGCCGCCGAGCGCCGTAATGTCTGCGGATAACGGTGCATAAATCAATCAATCGAGGAATATCTGAGGCGGATCAAAGATGAAAATGAAAAGGCGGGGATTACGAAATACCTCATCGCATGCAGTATCAAAATCTTGTTAAGTAGAAGAGTCTCCGAGCTCTTGGTGGGTACTAGCCCTCGAATACCGGTAGCAGTCTTAAGGAGTCTGCCACCTCCATCTCGGGGCTAATGTGGGAAAATATCGTACACCCATAGGTGAAAAGCGGCGTAGAATATGAATACAAAGTGCTAAAAGGCGAATCTGAGTCACAGTCGCCGTGTGTGCAATGAACAAGTAATAAGGAGTAAGCGTAAATCAAGAGGAATGAGCGTACCTCGGGCTCTCGATAGCGCAAGTAAGTCTCCTCGCTTGAGCTGCACCATATAACAATAGAGGGTAGCGAGGGCATTGCCGATCATATCGACTAACACTGTGATAGGTCCACCAAAGCGCTCAAAAGATATAACCGGTGTACCCTATCGGCAAGCAGTGGTGCGAAGAGGAACATGAAACCGCAGGCGTCTTGCTCAACCTCCTCGGGAGACTCGGGCTCCATCTCGGCCTCAGCAGGAAGAAAACCAAGTGTCTGGACTCTCCGGATGCTACATCTCTGGTGGGGCGAGCCCCCAATAGATATATCCATGCGGCCTCCACTCTCCCATATCCTAAATCGTAAGGTATGGGCCAGCACTATGTCTGGGCGGTGAGCCTGCCAAAGTCTAAGCGGGGTCATGGTCATATCACGTGGCGAGAAAAGTGGAAGGAATTGGTGGTGTCCCACCATCTCTCCTGCGACTAACAAAGTCTGCTTGGCGGACAACGTGATAATCCCGCGAGAATGCTCGAACCTGCTAGGTCGACTAGATCCGGACGACCTCTGGAGCTCGACATACCGATCTCTCGCGGTAGGCGTATCCTCGCCGCAGTCACGAGAGCCACCTGCATTGAGAATGAATACATGTGTTGATACACAATGAAATGCAATTTGTGTGCAAATGAAATGAAATGGTGTCAAATAAAATGCAAAATTTGTGTGCAAATGAAAGCGAATCGATTAAATTTGTGTGTTCACTTCAAATCTAGGTTGCGTGTTGATGCATCGAGTTTGGGTGCGTGTTCAAATCTTACTCTCGATGTAGAATTTGTGTGTTCACTTCAAATCTGAAATTGCGTGTTGATAAATCGAGTTTGGGTGCGTGTTCAACTCTCTGTCGATTAATGAAATGTGTATGTTCACCATCAATTTAGGCTGCGTGTTGAAAATCGGAGTTTGGGGTATGTGTTCTACTCTTAATCGATTAAATGGCATGTGTTCACCATCAAATCTGAGTGCGTGTTGAAAATCGAGTTTGGGGCTGTGTGTTCTACTCTTGTCGATGTAGCAATGTGTTCACCATCAAATCTGCGTGTTGAAAATCGGAGTTTGGGGCTGTGTGTTCTACTCTTAATCGATTAAATGTGTTCACTTCATCAATGCAGGGTGCGTGTTCGATAAATTAGAGTTTGGGGTATGTGTTCTCTCTTAATCGATGTGGGCGTGTGTTTACCATCAACAGGTGCGTGTTGATGAAATTAGAGTTTGGGGTGTGTGTTCTACTCTTAATCGGTGTGGGTTTGTGTGTTCACCATCAACTTGGCGTATCGACAGGTGTTGAAAATTAGAGTTTGGGTTCGTATTCTACTCTTAGTGGTGTGTCTTTGTGTGTTCACCTTCAAATTGAGGTGTGTTCGGCGAATCGGTGTTTGGCCGTGTGTTCAATTCTTAACTAATGTGTGCGTCGTTATAATCAATCGATCGATAGTAGTGTGTTGACAATTCAAGTATTTAAATTACATGTTAGGGATGCGAGGCAAAGTACTATGTCATAAGCTAAAGCTGTGTGTTCAAGCATAGCAAGCTACAAGAATGCATGAAAAATCACGAGAAAATAAGTAAAATACCTCTCGTGCCTCATGAGAGAGGTGCTACTCCGGCTCTCGCTGATAAATCCGGGTGCGGTCATTAAACCCAGTGAAAGCAAGCGGCCGTGAGCGTATATGCGGTGGGGCGTATCTCGGGAATGAAAGGGCGGACTCTAAAGGCGATGTCCTAACATCAAAATCATCCCCGGCGCCTGGAGGACCTCCGCCATGAGGGTGATCGCCCGCCATTTCAAGAGATCTGCAAAAATGAGCAAAATGAGCCAAAATTGGAAAAAGTCAACGAAAGTCAACTCCCGGGAAATGAAAAAGTCAACAAAAGTCAACCCCCGAGAAAATCTTCCAAATATTGAGACAAACTTACCTCAAGTGGTGAAAATGAGAAAAGAAGCCCCGAAATCGAAATTTAATCGGTCCAAAGTGCTTAAAACTGAAAGATTTGAAAACAACTAGCGTGGAAAGTAGAAAAGCGTATAAAGTCAAATCTGAAGGAGAAAAATGGTTTGGGAAGCAAGGGAAGGAGTTTTCAGACTTTGGGAGTGATTTGGATTGAATAGGCAAGGGAATATATAGAAATGAGGAAAATGACCAAAATACCCCTTTTTGGGCGGTGGTAAGCCACCTTTTTCTGGCCGACCATTGCTTTTCTCCCCTTGCGGTGGCCTCTCCAAGGGCAACCACCTGGTCGGTGGTGTTCCCCACCCCCTCTAGCTCCTTGCAAATTTTGAGCAAGATCGGGTTCGGGACTGAAAAAGTTCAAGAAAAGTACACTTTCAGCACGAAATTGCTCATGAACTTTGCAATTTCGATATGTGTCTCATCATCACTCATCAAAATCAAGGTGTATCCTTTTCAAACATATTGTAACCTCAGGAGGTGAATCGAGCAGCGATCAAGTTGCATGCCGAAATCGTGTTTGACTCGTTGTTTATGACAAACGGGTGCCCTGATTTATGCTCGTTTTGCATTTTTGTGCATATAACTTGTATTCTCATGAGCATTTTGCATTGTCATGCGTGATTTCTTGGTGTACCATACCTCTGTGCTTGAGCATGCGTTGTCACGCACATTCTTTTCTCGCATTGTAATGCATTCACTCACCGACACTGTGTGTGTCAAACTTTCGGAACCACGGGAATCGCACTGAATATATGTTGTTAGCATATTGTTCTTGTTGAATTTCTCTCTTTTGCAGGCACGATATCATATGTACGGTTCATTTGAAATTTGTGCGACAGACGAATCGCCTGAATATCGTATCTTCTCCGTGTGAGGCAGCGAAATTGAATGATTCTCGCATTCCTAATTGCATGAAATATAGTTGTTGCTTTGCATTCTTGCTTATGTTGCATCTATTGCGAATACTTGCCTCATTCTGACTTCTTTGCATTTGCATGATCATTTGGCTCTGTGCATGTCGCTTTGCATTTGCCCCCTGCGACACGGGAACACATATCTCTATTGATCTTGTATGATTGTCTAAGTCTTGACCTTATCAAAAATGGGTGCGTCTCTAGGCTTTGACATTCCTCCGTCACTTCTTGACTTAGAGTTACTGTCAAGAGGGCAGCTGTAGACACCCATTTTTGACCGACCCTAAGACTTCGAGCGTCACCGATTGGCGCTTCGGTGATGTTGCATATTGTCTTTCGTTCAGAGTCTCGAGTCGCGGCCGTCGCCTGCCTCCGGACTCGAACTCTCTTACGTGCCTTGCCTCGGTTTGCGAACCCGGACTCGGTTTTCTCTGTTTTCTTTCTGACGAGAGAGGTCCTAGACCATCTCTCGGTGGTAGTGGGCTACATTTAAATGGTATGGCCATTTTACTTATTCGGAGCAGGTTCTGGTTTTGAGCCGTCGGGCCGTATTACCTCGATTGAGACCACCAACCATCTCGATTCCTCGGTTTCGGCATGCATCTTATTTACTCCCTTCGAGGACCTTTGGGGTCTTAGATACCCTTTGACCAAACACCACTTCGGTGTAATGGCGGTTTGGGACCCGGCTGCGTGTTTAGCCCGAGCTTTTCGTTTTGCATCGGTTTTGTTCATTTTTGGCGGTACCTCTGTTTTATCATAAGGAAAGGTCCTTTGAAGGGTGGGAGGACAACAATTGTCTGAGCAACTAGTTATGCTCCTCCGGCGCCCCGCGCCGTTTTCTCTTAGGGCTAATGTTGAACACCACAGGGCCATTTCTTGAACCAAAACCACATATTTGTGTTGTACACACATGGGAGGACCCTAAAAAATGGTGCTCGACGATAATTCTTCTTTTCATTTTGGACCTCTCCTAGAGGTGGCTTGTTGTCTCTCTGCTTGAGTTGCAGATTCAACCCACAGGGCCTTGTTGTACATATGGGAGAGACACCACCCTTTGGTGCTTTCGGCAGCAATTCCAAACTTCCATTTTGCCCCTGGCCGTCGGCCATGGGGAGCCCGGCCACCTCCGATAAAGGTGCCTGGCGGCCATGCTCCTTGAAACACATGCCACTCTGACCATACATTTGTTTCTCCCAAAAAGATCTGTATCAGGGGATATTTTGGAGGGAACACTTGGGTGCATTCCCTCACCTTTGCCCTCCTCTTTTAGTCCATATAAGGAGCCTCCCAACTCAAGAAAGGGTTGAAAAATTTTCCTCAAGCATACATACACATCTCCATCTCTATCTCTCTCATTTTCCTAAGTTTGGTGCCATTTGTTCATCAACACCAAGCACTACCTTCACCACTTCCATTCCAGCAAGGAAGGTTTTTGAGGCTTAGGAGCAGCAAACTTTCCTCAAGCCAAGAAGCAACAAAGTGTAATCTTCAGGGTAAGTATCAAATTCCCTCTTTTGGCACTTTTTTTTTGCCTCATTCCTCTACCCTACTTGCTCACTGTTTTAGACTCCGGCCCTAACTGAAATGGGCCTTATTTTGAGCTATTCTACATGTTTGTTTAAGGGCTCAACCATGTTTGAGCCCTCTATGATGCACTTGCTTCAATATCATTTTGTATGTCAATATCTTGCATGCTCTTTTTAGTTCATGTGTGATCTATTTCTGAGCCTAATATAAACTGTGAGTGGGCCTATTTTGAGCCCCTCTTCAACATCGAAGAAGGGCTCAACCCTGTTTGGCCTCTCTATCATGCACTTACTTCATAATCTCTCATATTTACCGTAAACTTGCACGATTTGTTTGGCTTATATGAAATTTGTTTTGGAGCATGTCATGAACTGTGAGTAAGCTTATTTTGTGTCCCTCTACAACATTGTAGAAGGGATCAACCTTGTATTGGGTCTCCATGTTATGGTTGTCATTATATCTCTCTTGGCCCTCATTTTGCATGCTTTTTAGGCCTATTTAGCTTCTGTTTTCGGCCATCATCAGTACTGAAAATATCCATATTTTGGCTTTCTTGTCATGTTTTGTTAGGGTCTTAGGCTTTTTGACAAATGTAAGGTCTACCTCTCTTTCTAGCCTTTGTTGGCTTCATTCTTGCATGACATTTTGAGCATGTTTTCATACTAATTTGAGGATATCATAAACTTTAAATGTTCATATTTTTTGGTCTCTCATCAGTGTTGTAGAAGGAAATTTTTCATTTTAAGCATAGCATACATCACTTGCTTCATTACCCCTCTCTTGGCCCCATTTTTGCATGCCATTGTTGTCTATCTATGCTCACTATTTTGCCATGTTTTTGTACTGTAAAAAATGCTATTTTGAGGACTTCTACTGTCTTTACATGTCATGTACCAATTATGCATGTTTAGTATGGCTATAGACCATTCGGATGCTTAATATAGCATTTGGACCGTTTGATGCATTTGGTGTCATTTCCCCACTTTTAGGGACTGTTTTGCATCATTTGGCTGCTAAAATCCATTAGCATGTTTGCATATCATTCTCTATATCATTTCATGCCTTAGGGCCATTGCCTCGGTTTTGCGTGCCCATGTGCACGCATTTGAAACTTCATTTCATGTTCATCTCTGGCTTCTTATGTGAGTGTGGTGAGGCTCACTCATGATAGTATAAGTCCATTTTGTATCTGTATGACATTTTAGTCTCATCGCCATCCGTTGATGCCATTGCCTCGGTTTGCGTGCTGTGTGCACGCTTGTTGAGGCACCTCACTTATCCAGATGGCCTCTGTGTGAGTGTGGCTAGGCCCTCTCATGTTGGTGTAAGTCCATATTGCATCACGTATCTCATTTTAGTCCCTTACATTCCGTATGCCATTTCCTCGATTCGGCGTGCTGTAGGCACGCGTATTTTTAAGCTATCTCATTAGGCTAATTATATATCATATTTAATCGTTTCATGCCTTTATGTCATTGCCTCGGTTTGCGTGCCGTGTGCCGCATATTTGGCACTTCATTTCATCTCATCCGGCCTCTTATGTGAGTGTGGCTGAAACCCACTCGTATTGAGTGTAAGAATCCATTGCATTAGTATGCCATTTTCATGCCTTAGGATCATCGCCTCGGTTTGCGTGTCGCGTGCACATTCCGAACATCTCATTCATAGCATTGTGCATGCTAGGATTGTATTTTAGTTGCATCCATGCATGTCATGCATATTGCATCATGTTAAGGATAGGTTAGCCCGAACACGAAGCGAGGCATATTAAGGTACTCACGGTATGAGCAGGTCTCAATTTCCAAGTCATCGACACTCCGGATTACCCATGATGGAGTTAGGTTTGTTGTAGCACCCATATGCATTCATCCTACATTAAGTTGTGCAATCAGATTCCTCGGCCATCATGCATCGAGATCGTGATTGGTGGCGAGAATCGAGGGCATCATATATTTGTGAAATACATTGCTATGCCGCTTTCTGCTCTGGCTGCGACAAAATGAAGGATTAGCAACTTTAGGCGTGTACGCATTTAGAAACATTATAAGCAGAGGCTAATTGGGGCATCGGTGGATTCCAGCGCCAAAAGCGACTCGACATCTTCATCAATAGCAAAGGCGATGTTACCGATGCTTGTTCTGACTTTCTTAGTCAATCTGTGAATTAATTAGGAATTTGTATATTAATATTTGAATTTGTATTATTCTTTTATTAGAATTTTGTATTATTATTTATTAGGACCCTCTGCGCGAGGGCATAAAACTAATAAGCGTGGTGTGTGTGATGTATGTCTTCCAACCCGTCTTTCTTCCTTTTATTTACCGCTTATGATGGTTAGATATAGGGCATGTTTCAATTAGCATCTGATGTAATGACATGTTTGCATCATTCACTCATTTTACTTGCGGTAGACTCGTAGCATCATACTAGCTTTGCATTTGTATTTCAATTCCAAATTGAATACGTGTTGGTTGTAGCATTATATGCCATGTTTAGAATAATGAGCACTGCTATGGTTGCATCTTTGCATGTGTTGCATTAGGCATTTACGTATATTTAGGATCATGCATGATTTCTAACAGCCATTTTGGCTTGGAATACTACGATGAGTTTTATGCTTTAGCATCCTTGCATGCGTGTGGTATTGCCATGAATAGCATGCTTACTATGAGGCTAAATCTGTATGTGATATAAGCGCCTTGAATACTGTGGGTGGAGGTTGAGTTATTTGAATTGGGACAATTCATCAAATGTTTGTTTAAGCCCACTAGATAGTGGCAAAAATCATATTTTCTAAGCCCATTTGAGGGTGGCAAATTCACGTCTTAGCCTACTTGCGGGTAGCACCATCAAACCATTTTCAAACAAACAAACATGAAATATTTTGTTCCCAATTCAGTGATTCGATCTATACTTGTATCTTTGTCATCACATAGTAACCTAGGCTAATAATCGGAATAAGAACTCACAATGTTTTCAAAAATAGATATCATGGTTAGTAGAGGCGGTCTTTTGGCCGGCGAGGTGCTCACTGAAGTGACCTTCTGATCGTACCCAAGTTCGAGGCAGGCAACTTTGATGATAGCCGGATACGTGGCCTTTTAGCGCAGTCGGGGTTTCCTAAATTTCCCATTTTAAAATATTTAGGTGGCGACTCTTGTATTTGGAAGCGATCCATGTTTGGCACTTCTTTTCAAAAATCTATTTTCTCAAAAGCGATTTGCGGTTGGACTCTTTGGTTCAAGATTAAGAACGTGACATTTGAGTCCTTCAAGCGTAGTGACCCAATATCGAACGAGCGGGGGGACTTGCCTCCTTCCCCAGGATCGTTAGGGGCGTCTACAACAAGTTAAATATTCTCCAAATAGGAAAGAGGATTTTTTAGTTTTGGTTTGGGAAATTCTTCCCCATAAGAATGATACACACACAAATGAATTTTCTTACACTTTTTTTTTTCTTTTCAATTTTGGTACACATAATATTTAACATTGATGCAATAAAAAGAGATTCAAAAAACTCTCTAACTTGAATCTAGCTTGGTATTATATTTATAATGTCACCTACAAAAAAAAATTAAGAATTTAGAACATAGAATGTAAATGTATGAAATATTTGACCATATCTATATAACAATATAAAATTATATATAGAGAAAAGAAATGGGAAAGAGAAAAGAATAACATAATAAGCTAATCACGGAGAGATAAGAACATTTGGGTCTAAGCTCCAAAAATAATGAACAATTAATTAA